>UESW01004061.1:508493-531533 GCA_900491605.1 Calamus simplicifolius | reverse complement strand
GCACGTGCGCAGGACGCTGACCCGATGACCTCCAACGATGAAGCATGTCGGAGTATCGGCGTCCCGTCAGAGCCTCCCATGCTGCCCTAATGGCATCATGGCTGGCAGGATCCCACGTAAACTTTTTCTGCATTAAAATAAACAGTTAGTTTCTGAATTTATTAAGATTAAGAAATTTTATATCAGTGATAAATTGTATTTAATAAGTTTACCTGAAACTCAGAAAAATAAAACTCCCTCGTGGCTGGAGATACGTGGCGCCAATCGTAGCCACTGGGATCTGCACGCCTCTGAAATACGGCGCTGATGTGGCTGGATACATGATGCTGCTCAATAAATCTGTTAAAAAAATGCATGTTTATAAGTAATTGACTTAAAAACATAAACATATATTTTTAATTAGTATATACTTACAGCCCTGAGCATCAAGTCGAAGTACGGTGCGGCCGATGGTGGAAGAACTCTCGGAGGTATGTGCCGATCGGCTGGATGGTAATACTGCAGGATCGAAGGCTGTGCGATGCTGGAGATCCAAACTCTCCATCTCCGACGCTCATGTGATCTGATGCAGCAGGGCTACGTCCCTGCTCACTCCGTCTGTCGTCGGTAGATCTACCTCTGCCCGTCATACTGAAAATACTAAAGATTCACACAATTAAATTACGATTAATGATTGACTATGTAAAAATTTAACACTTATAAAAAAAGTTAAATTTTAAAAAAACCTCTATGTTTAATCGGTGTCATTTGTTTCGTGAAATGTTGGTTCAACATCCGATGCCGTATCGGACTGCGATTCAGTTTCATTATCATCGGAAGGAAACCGAACATTTGCATCCGCAATTTCTTGGACATCACCATTTGGATCTCTAAGTGATGTTTCAGGAGCCCTTGTGTCGTCCTCAATTGCATGCATTTCCATCTCATCCTCTTGAAATGCAGGGCACTCGGCTGATTGACTTGATGAACTCTCCTCTAATACGATTGTTGAACGTGGGACGATTTTAGAAACGGCCCACCAATCTCGCTTGTCGTTGCGCAAACTTGGATATCCGCAGTAAAAGACTTGCTGAGCTGGGATGCAAGGATGAATGGGTCATATTTCTGCAATCTTCGTCGATGGTTCACTTCAACCAAATTGTAGTCGTTATGAACCCTTTTGCCCACAGGAACTATCGGATCGAACCAATCACAACGAAACAATACGGTTCGTTTCATAGGCCAACCGGGATATTCAACTTCAACCACCTCTACTAACTTTCCATAATAATCCTGCATATTTGCTCCAACACTTTCTCCTTTAACACACACGCCCCAGTTCTGCGTGCCTCTTGAAGCTGCTAATCGTTCAATCTGAAATTTGTACCCATTACAAAATAGCCAGTAGAGGTTGTTACGGTCTTCAATGGCCATTGCGATAGACATTTAATGAAAATATTGTCGGTTGTGGACCATGGACCGTTACCTATAAATTAATAAGCTATTCACATCCAATTCAAAAAATAAAAGCCATTATTGAAATTGATTGAGTGATACTACTCACAAATTCATAAAACCAGTAAGCAAACTCCGTTTCTAATTTCTGCCCAATTGCAACTTGACTGATGTCGGGATTCATCTGTCGTTGTCTATCACAATTCAATGTCGAGATTCATGCGTCGCAAATATATTATTTTGAAATTTTTTTACAACATTTTTTTTTTCTAAAAATCATTGCGACGATCGATCTCGGATCGTCATGATCGATCTGATCGGCGATGATCTGACGGTTGCGATTGACCGATGCCATGATCGATCCCGATCGGCGACGACGGATCTCGGACCGTCGCGATCGATCCGATCGGTGATGATCCGATGGTTGCGATCGATCGAAGCCATGATTGATCCCAGTCGAGGACGACCGATCTGGATCATTGCGATCGATCCGATCGGCGATGATCGACGGTTGCGATCGATCAAAGCCATGATCGATCCCGATCGGGGATGACCAATCTCGGACCATTGTGATCGATCTGATCGGCGATGATCCGACGGTTTGCGATCGATCGAAGCCATGATCGATCCCGATCGGCGACGATCGATCTCGAATCATCGTGATCGATCCGATCAGCGATGATCCGATGGTTGCGATCGATCGAAGCCATGATCGATCCTGGTCGGTGACGATGGATCTCAGACCATCGTGATCGATCCGATCGGCAATGATCCGACGGTTGCAATCGATCGAAGCCATGATCGATCCCGGTCGGCGATGATCGATCTCGGACCATTGCGATCGATCCGATCGGTGAAAATCCGACGGTTGCGATCGATCGAAGCCATGATCGATCTCGGTCGGCGACGACCGATCTTGGACCGTTACGTTCGATCTGATCAGCAACGATCCGACGGTTGTGATCGATCAAAGCCATGATCGATCCTGGTCGGGGACGACCGATCTCGGACCGTTGCGATCGATCCGATCGGCGACGATCGACGGTTCCAATCGATCGAAGCCATGATTGATCCCGGTCAGCGATGACCGATCTCGGACCGTCGCGATCGATACGATCAGCGACGATTCGACGGTTGCGATCGATCGATGCCATGATCGATCACAGTCGGAGATGACGGATCTCGGACCATCGCGATCGATCCGATCGGCGACGATCCGATGGTTGTGATCGATCGAAGCCATGATCGATCTTGGTCGGGGATGACCGATCTTGGACCATCACGATCGATCTGATCGGCGATGATCCGACGGTTACGATCGATCGATGCCATGATTGATCCCGATCGGCGACGACGGATCTCGGACCATCGCGATCGATTCGATCGGCGACGATCCGACGGTTGTGATCGATCGAAGCCATGATCGATCTCGGTCGGGGACGACCAATCTCAGATTGTTGCAATCGATCCGATCGGCGACGATCCGACGGTTGCGATCGATCGAAGCCATTATCGATCCTGGTCGGGGACGACCAATCTCGGACCATTGCGATCGATCCGATCGGCGATGATCCAATGGTTGCGATCAATCGAAGCCATGATCGATCCCGATCGGCGATGATCGATCTCGAATCATTGTGATCGATCCGATCGGCGATGATCTAACGGTTGCGATCGATCGATGCCATGATCGATCCCGGTCGGTGACGACAGATCTCGGACTGTTGCGATTAATCCGATCGGTGACGATCCGACGGTTGCAATCGATCAAAGCCATGATCGATCCCGATCGGCGATGATCGATCTCGGACCGTTGCAATCGATCCGATCGGTAAAAATCTGACGGTTGTGATCGATCGAAGCCATGATCGATCTCGGTCGGCGACGACCGATCTCGGACCGTTGCGATCGGCAACGATTTGACGGTTACGATCGATCGAAGCCATGATCGATCCTGGTCGGAGATGACCGATCTCGGACCGTTGCGATCGATCCAATCGGTGACGATCCGACGGTTGCAATTGATCGAAGCCATGATTGATCTCGGTCAGCGACGACCGATCTTGGACCATCACGATCGATACGATCGGCGACGATTCGATGGTTGTGGTCTATTGATGCCATGATCAATCCGGTCGGCGACGACGAATCTCGGACCGTCGCAATCGATCCGATCGGCGACGATCCGACGGTTGCGATTGATCGAAGCCATGATCGATCCCGGTCGGGGACGATCGATCTTGGACCATCGTGATCGATCCGATCGGCGACGATCCGATGGTTGCGATCGATCGATGCCATGATCGATCTCGGTTGGCGATGACAGATCTCGGACCGTCGCGATCGATCCGATCGGCGACGATCGATAGTTGCGATCGATCGAAGCCATGATCGATCCCGGTCGGCGATGATCCGATGGTTGCGATCGATCGAAGCTATGATCGATCCCAGTCGGGGACGACCGATCTCGGCTGCTGGGCAGGGGGAGGAGAGGAGAGGTGTTGCGGTTGTGGCGGCGGTGGCTGCGGCAGTGGGGGAGGGGACGGAAGGGAAGGGAACCTGGTGTTTGGAAGTATAGGGTTGCGGCAATTGGGAGGAGAGAGGCAGAGGGCAAGAGGATCATCATCTTGGTTCTCATGTGCTTCCTCTTTTGGTTTGTTTTGTCCATGATGACTCTTCAAGAGAATGAATAGCAAACAAGACACAACGGAAATAACGAAGAGTAATTAGCGTTAAGGTTAGTGTTCAAGAGGCTTGGAGGAGGAGGAGGATGATGATTAGCCTTCTTGAAAGAGGAGTAACAAGAGAGAAACGGAAAGATTTGTGTTCTTGAAAGAGAAGAAAATAAGAAAGATCTCGAACCATCGCAATGGATCCGATCGGCGACGATCCGATGGTTGCGATCGATCGAAGCCATGATCGATCCCGGTCGGCGACGACCGATCTCAGACCGTTGCGATCGATCCGATTGGCGATGATCCGACGGTTGCGATCGATCGAAGCCATGATCGATCCCGGTCGGTGACGATCGATCTCGGACTGTCGCGATTGATCCGATCAGCGACGATCCGATGGTTTGCGATCGATTGAAGCCATGATCGATCCCGATAGGCGACGATCGATCTCGGACCGTCATGATCGATCCGATCGGTGTCGACCCGATGGTTGTGATCGATCAAAGCCATGATCGATCCCGATCGGTGACGACCGATCTCGGACCGTTGTGATCGATCCGATCAGCGATGATCCGACGGTTGCGATCGATCGAAGCTAGTAGACCAAGATAGTTTCACGGGCACTGTGCTGCAGCCCTTCCGCTTCGCTTCTAAATGGTGCTTGGATGCTCGTAGTCCCATTTGGGAAACTTTAAAAGGGTGGGGGGAGCGTGAGTCATGAAGAGAGCGATGGGAGAGACGCCAAGAGCTCGCCGTGGAGGAGGGCTTCTTTTCCTCGTTCCCCAAAAGCCTAATACTAGGGTTCTCGGGAAACCGATCCTCTACCTCCATCTCATCCACGTAAGGGGGCGACAGCGAGCTTTTCCAAGGGTTTCTAGAGAGAGATCTTTCCTGTTGTCGGCGTGTTTCGTCTTGTTCGTGTTGCCGCTCCTGAGTGATCGATCAGAGCTAAGGATACTAGGGTTTTGGAGTTTGTCTTAGACGCGGTTTCTAAAGGTTTGTTGTCTACCTTTCTAGGACTTTTTTTTACCCCCCGTTTTGGATCGTTTCTTTGTTCTTTTGGGCCCATGTTTATCTGTTTGGATCGAAGTCTTTCTTTAGATGCTAGTCATTTAACTTTCGTTCTTCTTGTATCTTATCTCGCTCCAGTTCTCATATGATTAGAGTTTAACACACACACACACACACACACACACACATATATATATATATATATATATATATATAAAAAGAATATTTAGATTTTCTTAAACAATATTTTTATTTCATAATTCTTTTTAATATTTTATAAAATTTATTTTTTAAAAAAAACATTGCGATGCAATACTTGCGTCGATAAATAAAAAATTATTTTATTAATTTACTATTTTATTGCGTCGCTATTTAATATAATTAATTTTTTAAAAAACATTGCGACACACAGGTTGCATCGTAATTTTTTTATTTCATAATTATATTTTATAAAATTAATTTTATTTAAAATAATTGCGACACAACTAGTGCATCGCTAAATTAAAAATAATTCTCTAATTTTCTGATTTATTACATCGCTAATGCATCGCTATTTAACATAATTAATTTTTTAAAAACATTGCGATGCATAGGGTTGCATTATAATTTTTTTATTTTATAATTATATTTTATAAAATTTAATTTTATTTAAAATAATTGTGATGCAGTTAGTGCGTCACTAAATTAAAATAATTTTTTTTTTTCTGGTTTATTGCATCGCTAATGCGTCGCTATTTAACATATTTAATTTTTTAAAAAATATTGCAATGCACTGAGTTGCGTCGCAATATTTTTTCTCATATTTATATTATAAAAAATAATTTTATTTAAATTATTGCGACACAATTGGTGCATCGCTAAATTAAAAATATTTTTCTAATTTTCTGGTTTATTGTGTCGCTAATGCGTCGCTATTTAACATAATTAATTTTTAAAAAAATTGCGACGCACTGAGTTGCGTCGCAATATTTTTTCCCATATATTTATAAAAAAATTAATTTAAAAATATTGCGATACATTATTTGCGTCGTTAAATAAAAAATTAATTTTTTTTTATTTTTGGTTTATTGAGTCGCTAATGCGTCGCTAATTGTGTCGCAATATTTTGTTGTCACGAAGGCGTCGCAAAGTGGTCGCAATTTAGCGATGCATAATTGCATCGCTAAATTTGCATCGCTATTTCAGTATTTTCTTGTAGTGGTCCCGTTTCCAATAAAATCTATCCTTTTTTTTTTTTTTTGAAAAGACGAGCGATCATACTAGTCTAGTGCAACTTAGCCTGAATATATTAAAAAATAAAGCTATTTAAGTACAATGGGACAAGAATATAAATATACCCATTGACAACGAAGCGGGAGATGTCACGGCCAGCTACAAAATTTTCCTCTGGGTTAATATTAAATATCAAATAATGGTTCAAGCCTTCGGACAAAAGCCCTTAATTTTTATTTTCACGTCATCCTGCATGCTGTCATCTTGCCTGTATCAATTAATTCTAATTCATTCTTTGACCGAACAATGAGTTAACCCCTTGGAGTCGAGCAGGAGGACTCCAAATAAAGAAAGAACGGTGCCCACGAGAGAGAGAGAGAGAGAGAGAGAGAGAGAGGGCCGTGCATGTTGAGATAATGCAGAATTAAGTATCCCACATTTTTCTACTTTGCAGTTGGATAACGCAGAGTCCCACGTTCTCCTACTTAGACCAAGTCACTCTACGTGTCCCATGTTTATTTGTTCGTGAGTTTTATGTGTCCATGTTTATCTGTTCGTGGGTTTTATCTTTTAAGTTTATCTGTACGTGGGCTAATTAGTTTCGCACGTTATTAGATAGTGGGTAACGTGCCTCTAATTTCTTGCTGCACGATGTTTCTTTCATCTCTATTTAAACCTCTGTAAATGACATCATTCGAGATAATGAAGAGCAAGTTTATCCTTTTATTTTTGCCTTCTCCCAAAATTATCCTTAGCAATTTTATTTTCCTTCTCAACTTTCTAACCATCGTTGAGGAAGTCCCTACTTTCAAAATCTGTTAGTCCCGTATCTCTTTTTTTATCAAGTGGTATCAGAGCCAATGGCATTCAACAGCAATACCATCAACCCGGTGATTCCAATATTCAAAGGAGAAGGCTATGATTTCTGGAGCAAAAAGATGAAGACTCTTTTTATCTCACAAGATTTGTGGGAATTGGTGGAGAAAGGCCTACCAGAGGAAGGAGCATTAAAGCCAGAGAATATAAAAAAGGATGCCAAAGCTCTCTTCTTCATTCAACAGGCCATTGGTGATGCAATTTTTCCTCGAATTTCAGCAGCTACAACCTCTAAAGATGCTTGGGATTTGTTGCAAGAAGAATATCAAGGTAATGTTAAGGTATTAACTGTCAAACTCCAAACTCTTCGTCGAAAATTTGAGACATTGAGCATGAAAGATGATGATTCTTTAGATCAGTTTTTTTCCAAAGTTCTAGAAATTGTTAATCAAATGAGAATTTATGGTGAAGATTTATCTGATCAAAGAGTTGTTGAAAAAATATTACGAAGTTTGTCAGTTAAGTATGATCATATTGTAGCTGCTATAGAAGAATCCAAGGATCTAACCAAACTTTCAGTTAGTGCATTACTTGGCTCTCTTCAGTCACATGATGACAGATTGAAAAGGTCCAATGAAAGTACAGTGGAAAAAGCCTTTCATTCTAAGGTGAATGCTCCAAAGGAAAGCATCAATCAGCATTGTACACCAAGAAATAGAGGAGGTTCTTTTCGAGGCAGAAGAGGTGGAGGACGTCTTGGTAAAGTTTATCAGAATCGCAATGAAGGTAACAGCCAAGGTGAAAATTTTAAACCTTTTCAGTGTAATTATTGCAAGAGATATGGTCATATTGAAAGGTTTTGTCGGATAAAGGAAAGTAATGAAAAGGGTGAAATCTCTAAGCCTTTTCTTTGTCATTTTTGCAAAAAGTATGGCCACATTGAGCGTTTTTGTAGATTGAAAGAAAAACATGCAAATTTTGCAGAAGAACATGAAAAGGGTCAAATGAAAATTTATTTCTTGCATGCTTTACTGCAAAAGAATGTCCTAAAGAAGTTTGGTACATTGATAGTGGATGCAGCAATCATATGACAGGTCGTGCAGAGATCTTTTCTTATTTGGACAAATCTGTTACTACAAAGGTAAAAATGGGTGATGGTAATGTTCGAGAAGCTCATGGGAAAGGTACTGTGAAACTTGATTTCTATGGCTTGAAATCAATTGAAAATGTTTTATATGTTCCTGACTTGAAGTCTAATTTGTTGAGTGTTGGGCAATTTTTGACTGAAGGTTATTCACTTGTTTTTGAAGATTTAAGATGTCGTGTTTATGATAACACTAAGAGTTCACTTATTATTGAGATACCTATGATTGAAAATAAACTTTTCTCTCTAAGTCTTGATCATGCCTTGAATGTCTCATTAGCAAATGATAATGTGTTATGGCATCATAGATATGGACATTGGGTTATCACAATTTGGAGCTTTTATCAAAAAGAAATATGGTGTATGGGTTGCCTAGAATTATGAAGAATGATCATATATGTGAGAGTTGTGTGCTTGGAAAGCATCACAGGGATGTTTTTCCAAAAGGAAAGGCTTGGCGGGCCTCAAAACCACTTGAACTGGTGCATGCAGATTTATGCGGACCAATGCAATCTCCATCCTTAGACAATAGCAAGTATTTTATTATTTTTGTTGATGATTTTAGCAGAATCACATGGGTATATTTTGTTAAAGAAAAGTCAGATAGCTTCTCTGTATTCAAAAGGTTTAAATGCTTTGTTGAAAAGAATAGTGGCCATGCATTAAAGGTATTGCGAACCGATAGGGGTGGAGAATTTCTTTCAAAAGAATTCACTCTTTTTGTGAAGATAATGGCATTCACAGGCAATTGACTGCAAGCTTCACACCACAACAAAATGGAGTAGCAGAACGAAAGAATAGGAGTCTTGTTGAGATGGCAAAAAGCATGATTAAAGCAAAAGGGCTTCCTAACAATTTCTGGGCCGAAGCAGTTCATACCGCTGCCTATATACTCAATCGTAGCCCACATCTTCACTTCAAGGCATAACACCATTTGAAGCTTGGCATGGATGGAGACCAAAGGTAACTCATTTTAGAGTATTTGGGTGTCTTGCTTATGTTCACATTCCATCTCAGAAAAGGAAAAAATTAGATGATAACAGCATGAAATGCATCTTTATTGGTTATAGTATTGAAAGCAAGGCTTATCGGTTTTATAATCCTATAACTCAAAGGCTTGTTGTTAGCCGGGATGTGATATTTGATGAGCAGAATGCATGGAATTGGAATGAATTACAGAATACAGCAATAGGTGGAGCTCAAGTTGAAGAAACATCAGTGGCCTTTGATGATGAAAGTGAAGATTTAACTGATCCAAATCAATCTTCACCAAGGTCAACACCTGTGCAGTCTACACTTGTGAGTTCTTCTTATTTATCATCTTCTGAATCTCCTCCAAGAAAGATAAAATCCTTGATTGATATATATGAAAGATGTCAGTTTACTTCTATTGATGAACCAAGTTGTTTTGAAGAAGCAATAAAGCACAAAGAATGGTGCAAAGCTATGGATGATGAAATTTCAGCATTAATAAAAAATGGTACTTGGGAGCTCATGGATCTACCACCTAACCATGAAGCTATTGGTTTAAAATGGATATACAAAATCAAATACAAAGCAGATGGATCAATCCAAAAATTTAAAGCAAGGATTGTTGCAAAGGGCTATATGCAGCGAGAAGGTATTGATTTTGCAGAAACTTATGCTCCAGTAGCTAGATTTGATAGAATTAGAACAATTTTATCTATAGCTGCTCATTATCAATGGAATGTTTTTCAACTTGATGTCAAATCAGCTTTTTGAATGGTTTTTTGGATGAAGAAGTATATGTGCAGCAACCACAGGGCTATGAAGTTGTTAATGAAGAAAAGAAGGTGTATCGATTACAGAAGTCACTTTATGGACTTAAGCAGGCACCTAGAGCATGGTATGAAAGGATTGATCAGCACTTTGTACAAAATGGCTTTCAAAGGAGCAAAAGCGAGCCCACCTTATATGTCAAGTCAAAAGGTACAAATATTCTTATGGTTTGTTTATATGTTGATGACTTGGTATATACCGCAGTAGTGATGAACTAATTGCAGAATTTAAAAATAGTATGATTAAAAATTTTGAGATGTCAGATCTTGGCTTGATGAATTACTTTCTTGGTTTGGAAGTAAAACAATTTGATGATGAAATTTTTGTCTCTCAAGAGAAGTATGTAAAAGATCTTCTTCAGAAATTTGCAATGTCTGATTGCAAGCCAATGAAGACTCCAATGAACACTTATGAGAAATTTAGCCAAAATGATGGAGAAGAACAGATTGATGCACATATGTACAAGAGTCTAATTGGAAGTTTGCTATATCTCACAAATACTCGTCCAGACATTATGTATGCAACAAGTTTGCTATCAAGGTTCATGCAAAGTCCAAGCAAAATTCATCTTGTGGCAGCAAAAAGAGTGTTGAGATACTTAAAAGGAACTATTACCTATGGTATTTCATACACTTATGCTAATAATTTATCTTTGTGTGGTTTTTATGATAGTGATTGGGCAGGTTCAGTTGATGATCGAAAAAGCACTTCTGGTTACATCTTCACCCTTGGATCTGGAGCAATATCTTGGAGTTCAAAGAAACAAAGTACTATAGCACTATCATCATCTGAAGCTGAGTACGTAGCTGTTACTGCTGCAGCTTGTCATGCTATCTGGTTGCGTAGAGTATTGAAGGATTTAAAACTATCACAAAAGGGCCCAATTATTATCAACTGTGACAATCAATCCATAATTGCAATGACAAAGAATCCAGTGTTTTATCAGCGGACAAAGCACATTGAACTTCGACATCATTTTGTTCATGAACTAGTGACTAATGGAAGTATTGAACTGCAATTTTGCAACACCAAAGAACAATTGGCAGATATCTTCACAAAAGCATTGCCATTGGAAAGCTTTTTATATTTAAGAGAAAATTTGGAAGTATCTGCATTAAGGGGGAGTGTTGAGATAATGCAGAATTGAGTGTCTCACGTTCTCCTACTTTGCAGTTGGATAACGCAGAGTCCCACGTTCTCTTACTTAGACCAAGACACTCTACATGTTCCATGTTTATCTGCTCGTGGGTTTTATCTTTTAAGTTTATCTATACGTGGGCTAATTAGTTCCGCACGTTATTAAATAGTGGGTAACGTGCCTCTAATTTCTTGCTGCATGATATTTTTTTCATCTCTATTTAAACATCTGTAAATGACATCATTCGAAATAATGAAGAGCAAGTTTATCCTTTTATTTTTTGCCTTCTTCCAAAATTATCCTTAGTAATTTTATTTTCCTTCTCAACTTTCTAACCATCATTGAGAAAGTCTCTACTTTCAAAATCTATTAGTCCCGTATCTCTTTTTTTTTTTTTTATCAGTGCACGTCGAAAATGATTTCATCGTCGCTAAGGGACTTCTGTAACAAATATATCACAGGAGAAATCTGTGCAATTTATGAAGAACGAAATCTTTCCTGAAGAACTCATATCCCATGATCAAGAACACGATCAATGTCTCATTACTCAGCCGTAGGACCAAAGAAAAGAGACTCCCCGTAATGGAACAGCAGACAATTCCTCCAAATCAGTGAAGAAAGAACAGTATCTAGGCCTTTTGAACCTCGTAAGCTTGTCATTCAAACGCAATCTCCGTACGCAATCTCCGTGGCTATCACCATCACTGCTGCCGCTCTCCGGGCCGCCGCCTTCTTGTTCTCCTCCTGCAGCGTGCCAAGCTCGTCAAGCGTAACCTTCAGGTCCTTCAAGCCAGCCACGAAATCCGACTCTGCCTTCATCTCCTTCTCTGCCTCCTCAAGAAAGGTTCGGAGCGCCCGGCGCATCGGTTGGGGCTCCAGGCCAGTCACATCAGGGATCAAATGACACAGCTCTTCCATCTCCAGCATTGTGGAAACGAACTTCGGAAGGATGCGAGACGGAAACACTTGCGGAATGCTCGTGCTCGCGGCCGACGGAGAGGGTGCGGTCGATGGGCCGGCGGAGTCGGCGATGGTGCTGGTTCTGACTGAGGTGCTTGAAATGTGTTCTTGATGGGTTTCTTGGATGGATAGGGGCGGGGCCGGGGAGGAAGGCTGGTTGGTGGCGATTGCTAAGGCCGAGGATGGAGAAGGAATGGACACCGACTGGACAGGCTGGGTGGTGGCGGTTGGTGGTGCGGAAGGGAGGGCAGATGATGGAAGAAAGGAGGCGGTGGCGGTACCGCCGGTGGCTACGGAGGTGGAGGGAGAGGTTGTGGTAGGGTTGGGGTCAGACGCCGGGGGCCGGTCCGAAGTCTCGAAGTGGACCTTGCAACAACCGCGAGAATCACCGCTTTCAATATCCGGCTTCTTGTTCTCCTCCAGAAGCGTGTCAAGCGTAACCTTCAGGTCCTTCATGCCAGCCGCGAAATCCGACGCTGCCTTCATCTCCTTCTCTGCCGCCTCAAAAAAGGTCCGCGGCTCCGGAGCAGTCACATCAGGCATCAACTGACACAGCTCTTCCATCTCCAGCATTGTGGAAACGAACCTCGGAAGAATGTGAGACAGAAACACTTGCGTCTTGGGCATGAATTCTGTCGGAGTGCTCGTGCTCGCGGCCGACGCAGAGGGTGCGGTCGATGGGCCGGCGGAGTCGGCGATGGTGCTGGTTCTGACTGAGGTGCTAGAAATGTGTTCTTGATGGGTTTCTTGGATGGATAGGGGCGGGGCCGGGGGGGAAGGCTGGTTGGTGGCGATTGCTAAGGCCGAGGATGGAGAAGGAATGGACACCGACTGGACAGGCTGGGTGGTGGCGGTTGGTGGTGCGGAAGGGAGGGCAGATGATGGAAGAAAGGAGGCGGTGGCGGTACCGCCGGTGGCTACGGAGGTGGAGGGAGAGGTTGTGGTGGGGTTGGGGTCAGACGCCGGGGGTCGGTCCGAAGTCTGGAGGTGGACCTTGCGTCTCTTGCGTCTCTTCTTCGCGGGAGCCATCAGAGAGAGAGAGAGAGAGAGAGAGAGAGAGAGGGGTGGGGACTGGGGAGGGGGTACGTGCTCGTTCGACGGTACGTGGATGGATTTATATCAATGTTTTGAAAACTGGGATAACGAACCGGCGAAACATTTTAAGTCCATTCAATGGGATAAAACAGTTTGATCGAATTAAATAATATTATAATTAATTTTAATTTAATAATATAAAAAAATAAAAAATAAATATTAATTTAAATAAAAAATTAAAAAAAAAATCAAAAATCTAGTTGCATCGAATCAAAATCCTATCTGTTGCCCAGATGTAGTAACTTAAGAGGGGGTGTGAATTGGATTATTTAAAAAATTTAATAGCTATGCAGATATATGTGCTTTCAACCTTAATTTTGATTTGCAGCGGTGAAATAGGGTGCACAAAATAATATCAACAGAAAAGCAAGCAATCACAAACACACAAAAGTTTATAGTGGTTCGATGTCAAACTCAGCACCTACATCCACTCCCCAAACCTTTGGGAATTCCACTAATCGTATCACAACGATTACAACCTCTAGCCGAACCAGGCTAGCCCTCTTGTTTATACGGCACAAGACAGCCAAAAAAACCCCTAGCCAAACCAGGCTAGTCCTCTTGTTTCACGGCACAAGGAAGCCAAAAACTCCTAGCCAAACCTAGGCTAGTCCTCTTGTTTAAATGGCACAAGGAGGCCAATAACAAACCAGGGTTCACTAACCCTTTTACAAGATAATCAGAGTATGTAAAGGAGAAGCTCCTACAAAGAGCAAATATTCAGAATATACTTTACAACTTTTTGAAGCAATAAACTCAGCAATAAATGAACTAGGTTGAAGTAGCTGAAGTCTTGAATGCTTGAAAAGCTTCAATGATTCAGACGACGTTTCGGAGCAAGGAATGAACTTGAATGCACAGCAACCACTCAATAAATATTCAATGAAGGCTCTTTTCTTGGATTTTTTTTTCTCTTTAAAATTTCTTTTTCAAAAATCGTCAAGGTGTGCTTTTAATCCCAGCTATTTATAACCATCTAACAAGAAATATCTGTTAGATACATAAGGAATAAATGAAAATAATAACGGGAAGAAAATATAACCGTTAAACATGTTTCCCTTAAGCATTGAATGCAGATCTCCATTTGAGGAAGGATAAGCACTGCAAAAATTCAAAAATCCAAAAGTTAAATATAGATTGAAATAGCAATAGAGAGAGAGTAAGAGAGAAAGAACACTCTTAAGAGCTCAGGCGGCGGTTGACTGAAAAATAAATCCAAGTAGCTGAGGATATGAATGCCATCGTCCAAGAGTTAAGCAATGGACCTCAGCTAGCTAATCAGTTAGCTAACCAGAGAGACCAAAAACAAATAAGACGTCCACAGGTACCTCTTTAGTCAGCTAGAAAGTCGTTAGTTAGCTCTTCAGCTAACTCACAACAAAAAGCAACGGCCAGCAGGGTAAAAAGCTGAATACTTAGTTAACTAGGAAGCTAACTAAGCAACAGTCAGTTAGCTCTTTAGTTAACTATCAGGGAAAAAGCAACGGCAAAGGAAAAGTTTCATGCATCCATAGTTAGCTCTCCAGCTAACTGAATTTGAATCCCTTTCGGCTGCAGGAGAAAAATAAAACAGTTAGTTAGCTGAATAGTTAACTGAATGAAATGTCAGGTAGCTAAAAGGTTTCTCAGCTAGCTCCATAGATAGCTAAATAGTTAACTAAGCAAACACCAGCTAGCTAAAAGGAGTTGTAGTTAGCTAACAAGACATCTAGCTAGCTAGCTAAAATTTGAGGGTGTTCAGCCAATGCACTGTGACGAGTGAATTAGTTAGCTGAAGGAATTCTAGCTAGCTAACAAGCTAGCTCACCAGTTAACTAAAAGAAAAGGACGTTCGGCCAGGCACCTGAGACAAGTTTCTTAGTTAGTTGAAAGAGCTCCAGCTAGCTAACAAACTAACTCATCAGCTAGCTAAAAAAGGAGGATGTTCGGCCAGGCACCTGAGACGAGCATTTTAGTTAGCTGAAGAAACTGCAGCTAGCTAACAAGCTAGCTAAACAGCTAGCTAAAATGCAAGATCATTCGGTCCAATCACTGTGAAAATTTCCCAGCTAGCTAAAAGTCGTGCCAGTTAGCTAAATAGAATAATAAGCTAGCTAACCAGTTAACTCCAAGGCTAATAATTATATTCAAAGCAAATTAAATGAAGTACTTTCTTACAAGTCAATTTTGTATGAAGATACTTACTTGCAAAGCGACCGAACTTCCCTGTATCAATCTTAGAATTGCTTAATTTGTTTTGTAATCATCAAAATTAATCTGGGGTCAACAATCTCCCCCTTTTTGATGATGACAAAACCTTTAAGAAAATAAAGAGCAAGTGTATATATGGAAGTTTAATAAGTAAACAGGAGTAATCAGAAAACATTAATTTCTCCCCCTGTCAAAATAAATAAGTGAAATCTTTTTCTTTTCTCCCCCTGAATATATGGAGTTACTATTTTACTCCATTTCTTAATGTATGCAAGAAACATTCTTCTCCCCCTTTTTGTCATTAATCAAAAAGAAGTTTGAAGAGTCTTGCAATAACTTAAAGCATAACAGATCAAGGAGATGTAACATTCATTACATAATTAAAGCAGTCATGCAGATTAGCACAAGATAGTAGATATTACATGTCATTGTTTTAAGTCATAGAGCACAAACATAAACAAGAATAACAAGTTTGTTCAAATACTACAAAACATATAAGTTAAGTACAATCATTTGTCATCATCAGATGAAGAAATATGCACGGAGGAAACTTTTGTCTTGCTTGAAGATTGAGGCTTGACGGAGGAGGGCCGTGACGGTGGAGAGAAAAGGTGCGGATGAGAAAACGAAGCATCAGGCACAGAGGCGGCAGAACAAGTGATGAGAGTCTCCATGAGTTGACTCAGCCTAGAAAGGGTTGCAGTCCAATGATCAACAGCGTTTGCTGCATCCCGGGACTGGGTCTGGCTCGATCTCATTTGATATTCTACCCACTCAGCCTTAGTCTCAAAGTTTTCAAGCTTGCTTTTAAGTAATTTTATCTCCTTCAGGATCCGTTCCATGACAGATTCGTTGTGGTGAAAAAATCTCCCATTAAGAATGTTCACATCATGAACAAGCCTTTCAAGAATGATTTTAAATTCAGACATGTTCTCAAAAATAGAAGAAATATGTGGTACAAGAGTCTGATCATTAACGGAAGAAGCACTATCACCAGTGCTTCGACTAGAAGTGGCAAGGGTCAATTCATTGATAATATGACGGAGTTGATCATCACATAATCTGACAGTTGGAAAAGGAGCAGGAGCAGGGTTGTCATTGCGAAAAGACGATCCAGAAATATTGATTTCAGATGGATCAGGTAGAAAAGGGTTTTGGTCAGCTGTCATAGCAGCAAGATACGGATTGGGTTGGCTGAATTCATAAGTGAAAAAGTTTTGAGGGAAACAGGCAGGTTGATTCACAGTAGGCGGTGGCATACTAGATTGTCCTGTTCTAGATCTAACTTTTAACCAAATACCATCCCTTTTAGCAAAATCCATACGGTGCAGTGAATGAGCATTAAAAACGTCAGAGTGACATAATGCCACTGCAGTTTCTCCTTTAAGTTTAATATTGAAAATTTAAATACATATGTGAGAAACATTCCGTAGGGCAAAGCAGCCTTAGATCTGGACAAAGATTCTCTCATAATGGTCATCATTAATTCAGGTAAATCAATAGGGTCTTCTATTAAGATATCATACATTAAGCAAATGTCCCTATCGTTTACCACATTAAATGATCCAGCACAAGGGGCGAGAATCTTAGCAATGATACTATGGAAAAGCCGATTTTCAACAGATAACATATTTGCATCTAACGTTTCAATCTTACTAGCTTCAGTATCATATATATTAAGGATTAGGCCAATCTTATATCTGCGTTCACTAGGGAGAATTTCTAAGAAACCTTCAGATGAATTTCAAAGCAGATCCTAATGTTTTACCATCTAGGTCTATTTTAGTCTTTTTCACAAAGGAAGAAATAGTTCCACTACCAAAGGAAATGTTTTCATAGAATTCCTTAATAAGTTCAGGATAAATAGGTCTTTTGGTAGAAAGAAGCTTATCCCAACCTTGTTTAACTAACAGATTACCAATTTTAAAACCTTCTTGTTCTGAAAAATTAAAGTCTACTAACCTCCCATGAGCAAAAGATTTTGAAGCAATTAGAGAGTTGATTTGAGTAGAATACGTGGAAGACTTCCGGCGAAGATCGGCACAATCGTCATCTCTAGCGATTGCCTTCTTCTTGGGAGCCATCAACTTCTTCTAGATAGATTAATAGGTTGAATGGAAGGAAGGATTAATGGAAGGAATGAAAGAAAGGATTAAAGAGGAAGAGAGGACACTCGGTGAAGACGCACGGTTGAGGGAGACGATTGTGGAATGAAGGATTTGATTTGGTAAAAAGTATATAGGGAGATAGCTTGATGGTTAGCTGGCCAGGTGACTGTTTGGTTGCCTGGTCAGGTAACTGCCATGAATAAAATCAAAAAAAGGCTTTAAATGTCCGGTTGGTGGATGGATTTAAGAAAGTATAGCAGTTGGCATTCATAAAATGAAAAGACTTAAAGCATACAGCATACTTAAGCAATTAATTTGATAGGAAGTTCCCTTTAATTGATTTGATTTAAAAGATGTCACATCAATTTGATATCATATCAATTCATTAAATGATTCATTAAATGGTTGGATCAAACATCCCTAATTCTCTTTGATTTCATAAAATTTAGTTTCATCAAGTGGCTTAGTAAAAATATCAGCAATTTTTTTTAGTATTTAAAAATTCAATAACAACATTCCATTGTTAACATGATCTCTAATGAAATGATGTCTAATTTCAATGTGTTTGGTTCTTGAATGTTGAATTGGATTTTTAGTTAAATTATTGCACTTGTATTATCACATTTTATAGGTGTTTTTCAAGTGTGATACCATAGTCTTCAAGTTGTCGCTTAATCCATAGGATTTGAGCACAGCAACTTCCAGCTGCAACATATTCAGCTTCAGTAGTTGATAATGCAACTGAATTTTGCTTTTTGCTAAACCATGAGATTAAGTTACTTCCTAAGAAATTGGCATGCACCACTTGCTTTTTCTATCTAATTTACATCCAGCATAATCAGAATCAGTGTATGCAATTAATTTAATGTGAGTCTCTAGAATACCATAAACCTACATTTTTGTTCCATTTAAATATCTTAAATATTCTTTTAACAGCAAAAGTGTGATTCTTTAGGTTCAGATTGAAATCTAGCACATAAAATACAAAAAAATATCTGGTCTACTTGCTGTTAAATAAAGAAGGGATCCGATATACCTCGATATACTTTTGATCAACTTTTTCTTCATCTTTTCCAGTTGCATGAATGGACTCATTGGTGTTCCGAGGGTTTGATTGTTCCATACCAAACTTCTTGAGTATTTCTCTTGTGTATTTGGTTTGGTTGATAAAGATTCCTCTTTGCTTTGTTTGATTTGGAGTCCAAGGAAGAAGTTGAGTTCTCCCATCATGCTCATCTCGAATTCTCCCTGCATAACTTAGCAAATTCTTGACAAAGATTCGTT
Organism: Calamus simplicifolius; assembly: GCA_900491605.1. Lineage (NCBI taxonomy): Eukaryota > Viridiplantae > Streptophyta > Magnoliopsida > Arecales > Arecaceae > Calamus > Calamus simplicifolius. Next base: position 512,666 of record UESW01004061.1, on the reverse strand, counting down.
AGTAGCACCAAAAATAATGTCATCAACATATATTTGTACTAACTAAATCTTTATTTTCTTTTCAAAAATAAAGTTTTATCAACATTTCCTCAAAAATTTTCAATTAAGAATTTACTTAATCTATCATACCAAGCTCTAGGTGCTTGTTTCAAACCATATAAAGCTTTGTGCAATTTAAAAACGTGATTTGAAAAATGATCTTCAAAACCTGGTGGTTGTTCTACATAAACTTCTTCATTTATAAATCCATTTAAAAATGCTTTTAACATCCATTTGAAATAAGTTAAAATTCATATGACATGCAAATGCAAGTAATAATCTAATGGCTTCTAATCTAGCTACAGGTGCAAAGGTTTCATCAAAATCAATACCTTCTTCTTGATTATATCCTTTGCAACTAATCTAGCTTTGTTTCTAATTACTATGCCATTTTCATCTAATTTATTTCTAAAACCCATTTTGATCCTATTTGAATGATTTTTAGGTCTTTCAACTAAAGTCCAAACATTATTTCTTGTAAATTGATTTAATTCTTCTTGCATGCTAACATCCAATATTATCTTTTTCAGCTTCTTCATAGTTTTAGGTTCAATTTGATACAAATGCAAGATGATTACTAATATTTCTCATGATGATCTAGTTCTTATTCCTTGAGATGGATCACCTATAATCAATTCCTTAGGATGACTATGAGCATATCTCCATCTCTTTCTATTCATCATTATGATAACATCATATCCTTATGTTCATCATTATCTTGTTATCTCGAAGATACTTCAATTAAGTTTTTCAAGATCTTCAATTTATTGTCATTTATATCTTTTTCCTTCCTTTGAAAAGATTCATCAAAACTACATGAATGGATTCTTCAACTACTAAGGTTTTCTTGTTAAATATTCTATATGCTTTACTATGTGAATATCCTAGAAAAATTCCTTCATCAGATTTAGCATCAAATTTTCCTAAGTTGTTTTTACCATTATTATGAATAAAACATTTACATCCAAATGCATGAAAGTATTTTATATTGGTTTTCTTTCATTCCATAATTCATAAGGTGTTTTCTTTAATTGGTCTTATTAAGCTCTATTTAAGATGTAACATGCTGTGTTAATAGCTTCCGCCCAAAAATACTTTGGTAAGTTGCTTTCACATAGCATGGTACGGGCCATGTCTTCTAAGTTCTATTTTTCTTTCAACTACACCATTTTGTTGTGGAGTCCTAGGGGCTGAAAAATTATGATTAATTCCATTTTCAGTGCAAAATTTTCAAAAGTGATTTTCAAATTCAGTTCCATGATCACTTCTAGAGATACTAGTAGTGTTTTTCTCATTTGTGACTTTCTTGAAGAATTTCAGAAATATCGAGAAAGTCTCATCTTTGTGAGCTAAAAATTACCCAAGTATATCTAGAATAATCATCTACAATCACTAGACCATATTTTTCCTCCTAGACTTGTGGTTCTAGTTGGTCCAAAAATCCATGTGAAGTAGCTCTAAGGCCTAGAAGTTGAAACAACATTTTTAGATTTGAAAGAACTTCTAGTTTGTTTTCCAAATTGACATGCATCACATATTTTATTTTCAAAATCTAGTTTAGGTAAACCTTTAACTAAATCCATTTTAATTAATTTTGAAATAAGGTGTGTGCTTGCATGACCTAATCTACGATGCCACAACCAACTAATTTCATTTTATTAGCATTGTCAGCAATTAGCAATGATTATTCAGAAATTTCTAAATCAACAAGTATACATTGCCATGTCTATAACCAAAAACAATGCTATCATCAATAGAATTAGTTACAGTGCATAAGAAGATTTAAATGAAACATTAAACCTTTATCACATAATTGACTTATACTAATTAGATTATGCTTCAAACCATCACATATAAAGTACATTATCAATAAATAGATGAGGTTATACGAACTTTACCAAGGCCCATAATTTGACCTTTACCATTATCGCCAAACGTAACAACTCCACCTTTCTTTTCTTCCAGGGTGATGAATTCATCTTTGTCACCCGTCATATGTCTTGAGCAGCCACTATCAAGTACCACTTTTCTTTTGATCTTTGGCTACAAGACATTCCTGCATACACAATTTTAATTTCTGTTTAGGTACCCAAGCTTTCTTGGGTCCTTCATGGTTAGTCAAAATGTTCCTTTTGGAACCCATATTTTCCTTTCTTTTGTGTTTGACAAATATAAGCTTTGTGTTCAATTTTTCACATTTAAAACAATAATTTTAGTAGAATTATCAGCATGCTCATAAATATTTTTCAAAATTTTTGTCTTTCAAAAATATTGTATCCAAGACCAGCTCTATTGTAAACAGCTCTTTGACTATTTAAAATTATTTCTAATTTTTCTGAACTTAGACTAAATCTATCAACAATTGGTTTTAATTTATCTACTTTATTTTTCAAATTTGGTTTTCCTTTAACAATGATTCATTATCCTTTGAAATTCTTTCTTTTCAAGAGTAAGATTTTTGATTTCATTTTTCAATTCTTTGCTTTTTGAACTTAAATTTGTAAAATCATCAATAAGTTCATAAAATGCACATTGTAATTCATCAAAGGTAAAGTCATCTAAAAAGTTAGGGCTTACCTCATCATTATCAGCCATGAAACAAACATTGGCAACTTATTTTTCTCTTCTTTTCTGAACTTGTAGCTTCACTGTCGCTCCAAGTGGCCATCATTGCCTTTTTCTTTATTCTAGATGCCTTCTTTAATAGTGGACAATCTGATCTGATGTGTCCAAGCTTCTTACACTCATAGCATGTTGGAGGTTCACTCTTTTCCTTATCTTTGCTATGATCTCCTTTGACAAAATGCTTTCTTTTTCCAAATCTCTTTTCTTCATGAACTTTTTAAATTTCCTTGAGATAAGTGCCATATCATCATCTTTCTTACTATTACTTGTGGTTTCTTCACTCTCATCTTCTTGAGTTGCACTCTTCAATGCCATGGTCCTTCTCTTCTTTGAATCATCTTCATCAATATGTTGTCGTTGCTGAAGTTCATGAGTCATCAAAGAACCAACCAACTTTTCAAGTGATAAGTTATTGAGATCTTTTGCTTCTTGAATTGCTGTGACTTTTGCTTCCCATGTCCTAGGTAAAGATCTTAAGATTTTTCTAACAAGATCACTATTAGCATAAGATTTTCCAAACTTTTCAAACCATTAATGATATCAGTAAATCTAGTGAACATATCAGTGATATTTTCAGAGGGTTCCATCTTAAATAATTCATACTTATGAACAAGCATATTATTTTGGATTCCTTGACTTGATTTGTACCCTCATGGGTGACTTCAAGTCTATCCCATATTTCCTTAGCAGACATACATGTAGATATGCGATTAAACTCATTTGCATCAAGCGAGCAATAAAGAACATTCATAGCTTTAGCATTTAATTGAGCTAATTTCTTATCTTGCTCATCCCATTCAGATTCAGGTTTTGCAATATTGACATTTTCAATCATAATAGTGGGTGTGTGAGGTCCATTAATTATGATTCCCCATAAATCATAATCTAGTGCTTGAATGAAGATTTTCATTCGTGCTTTCCAATATGTGTAGTTTGTTCCAATGAATAAAGGTAGTCTATTAGTTGATTGTCCCTCAATCAACATGGAATTCATTGGGATTGTTGAGAATTATTGAAACATAATTGCCCCAACTTATTGATTTTGATGATTTCCAAAGACATTACTTTACTTTCTAAAAGGCTATGAACATGTTAAGTCAATCAATGAAATATTCTTACTATGAGCAATTTCAAATTGGAAACTATGAACTGTTAATGTGTAATGAGTTTTCTTTCAATTGAATATATGTTTCAGTGAGCTATACTTATGAATTCAAAAATGATTTCTATATCACTCTTTTAAAGATCAATGAATTAATGAAAATGCTTTGAAATTGAGCATTACTGTTAAATCAACATTATTCAAGTCATATTTATATTTCAAAATTGGTTGGGATGATTTTCAAAGCAAATCAGAATGTTTTCTGATTTTTGTATCAGTCCCGAGCCGACTCGAGAGTTTCCGAGTCGACTCCCTGAATTGTCTCGAGTCGACACTTGAGTTTTCAAGAGTCGACCCCTGAACCTTCTCGAGCGACTCGCACAAGTACTCGAGCCGACTCGCTCAGA
>UESW01004061.1:383529-505942 GCA_900491605.1 Calamus simplicifolius | reverse complement strand
GTAGGTGTTGGTTGCACCGAACCACTATAAAATTATTGTGTTTGCCGTGCTTATTTTCTCTCTCTCTATATCTCTTTTATTGCTTGTGTATTGCTTTTAGTTAATCTCACTTGCACATTGCTAACTAATCAATTAAAGTTAAAAAGTCTTAAATTTTTAAGAACCCAATTCACCCCCCCCCTCTTGGGTTGCCATCTGGGCCAACAATTGGTATCAGAGCAAGTGCTCATTTAGAATTTGATCTCACGATCAAGGGCTAAAGATCCATTATGGCAACACAAAGTGGTTCATGTTTTGCTGAAGGTCATTCTACGAATAGACCTCCACTTTTTAATGGAACCAACTATTCATATTGGAAAGCTAGAATGAGGATATTCATTCAAGCTTCTGATTATGAATTTGGGGAGTAATAAATGGACCTAGTACACCCACACACCTTATTGATGGCACTATTGTTCCTAAAGCCCGAAAGGGATTGGAATGATAATGATAGGAGAATGGCTCAACTTAAATGCTAAAGCCATTAATATTTATATTGTTCCTTAGATTCAAATGAATTCAACCGAATCTCAACTTGTAATTCCGCAAAAGAAATTTGGGATAGGTTGGAAATTACACATGAAGGAACAAACCAAGTAAAAGAATCAAAATAAATATTTTGGTTCATAAATATGAATTGTTTACAATGGAACAAACTGAAACCATCACATGCATGTTCACTAGATTCACTGATATTGTGAATGGTTTGAAAAGTCTTGGTAAATTTATACTAATGCTGATCTTGTGCGCAAAATTCTTAGGTCACTACCAAGATCGTGGGAAGCAAAAGTCACTGCAATCCAAGAAGCAAAGGACCTCAATGCACTACCTTTAGAGGAGCTTCTAGGATCCTAATGACCCACGAATTGACAATGAAGCAGCATGTTGAGGAGGAAACAAAAAGAAGAAAACCTTGCCCTCAAGACTGCAGATGGAAGAGAGCAGCAGTGAAATAATGATGAAGATGATGATGAAACTGCTCTCTTGGCCAAAAATTCAGAAGATTTATGAGAAAAAGGCCCTTCCATAAAAAGAAATTTGGAGCAAGAATTGATGGAGAAAAGGATAAGAAAAAGGACAAGGAGAAAGAAAAAGAAAAAGAGCCCTTAGTATGTTATGAGTGTAAAAAGCCAGGGCACTTTAGATATGATTGTCCTTTGCTGAAAAAGGCCTACAAGAAAAAGAAGAAAGCATACATGGCAACATGGTCTGATGAATCTTCTTCGTCGGAAGAAGAAGAACAAAAGGAAGTTGCCAATATCTGCTTCATGGCCAACGACGACGACAACGACAATGAGGTAAGTTCTGAAAACTCAAATGATGATTTTACATTTGATGAAATGTTTGAGGCTTTCAATGAACTTATGATTGATTTTAAATTTTGAAAAAGAAATATAAGTTTTTGAAAAATGACAATATTAGTTTAGCTAAAAGTAAAAATGAATTAGCTTTAGAAGTTAAGAACTTAACTAATGAAAAAGAAGAACTTAGGAAAGAAAGAGATAATCTTAATCAAGAAATAGATTTGTTAAAATCTGAAACTAAAAACTCAACTAAAGATTTAAAAGATCAATAGAAACTTTAGCTTTAGATAAAGAACAGCAAGTAAAGAAATTGACTCTCTTAAGAAAGATGTTAAAAAATATAAAGACATTGTTGAGAAATTCACTTTAAGTTCAACTAAACTTAACATGATTTAGATAGTCAAAAAGCTGTTTTTGACAAAGCTGGTTAGGATATAACACATTAAGAAAACAAAAATCTTAAAGAATATTTTTGTAAAAGCCAACCAAAGTAATATAACTTGTTTTAAATGTAATGAAAAAGGTCACAAATCCTTTGAATGCAAAACATTAAATAATAACAACAAGTTAAATATTAAAGCTAAGAAAATATGGGTTCCGAAAGGAACAATTTTTGTGCTGCTAACCATGAAGGACCCAAGAAAGCTTGGGTACCTAAACATAAAGTTTGATTATATTGCAGGAATGTCTTGTAGCCAAAAGATCAAAGAAAAAGTGGTATCTTGATAGTGGCTGCTCAAGACATATGACGGGTGACAAAGAGGAATTCATCACCCTAGAAGAAAAGAAAGGTGGAGTTGTGACGTTTGGCGATAACGGTAAAGGTCAAATTATGGGCCTTGGTAAAGTTCGCATAACTCCATCTATATTATTGATAATGTACTTTATGTTATGGTTTAAAGCACAATTTAATTAGTATAAGCCAATTATGTGATAAAACTTTAATGTTTCATTTAAATCTTCTATTTGCACTGTAACTAATTCTATTAATGATAGCATTGTTTTTACTGGTTATAGACATGGCAATGTTACTTAGTTGACTTAGACAAAACTTCTGAGAGTAGTCATTGCCTAATTGCTGACAATGCTAACATAAATGATATTAGTTGGTTGTGGCATCGTAGATTAGGTCATGCAAGCACACACCTTATTTCAAAACTAATTAAAATGGATTTAGTTAAAGGTTTACCTAAATTAGATTTTGAAAATAATAAAATCTGTGATGCATGTCAATTTGGAAAACAAACTAGAAGTTCTTTCAAATCTAAAAACATTGTTTCAACTTCTAGGGGACTAGAGCTACTTCACATGGATCTTTTCGGACCAACTAGAACCACAAGTCTAGGAGGAAAGAAATATGGTCTAGTGATTGTAGATGATTATTCTAGATATACTTGGGTAATGTTTTTAGCTCACAAAGATGAGACTTTCTCGATATTCCTGAAATTCTTCAAGAAAGTCACAAATGAGAAAAACACTACTATAGTATCTCTAAGAAGTGATCATGGAACAGAATTTGAAAATCACTTATTTGAAAATTTCTGCACTGAAAATGGAATTAATCATAATTTTTCAGCCCCTAGGACTCCACAACAAAACGGTGTAGTTGAAAGAAAAATAGAACTCTAGAAGACATGGCCCGTACCATGCTATGTGAAAGCAACTTACCAAAGTATTTTTGGGCGGAAGCAATTAACACAGCATGTTACATCTTAAATAGAGCTTTAATAAGACCAATATTAAAGAAAACACCTTATGAATTATGGAATGAAAGAAAACCAAATATAAAATACTTTCATGCATTTGGATGTAAATGTTTCATTCATAATAATGGTAAAAAAACTTAGGAAAATTTGATGCTAAATCTGATGAAGGAATTTTTCTAGGTTATTCAACAACTAGTAAGGCATATAGAATCTTTAACAAGAAAACCTTAATAGTTGAAGAATCCATTCATGTAGTTTTTGATGAATCTTTAGCAACTGGATCTGAAAAGATTGATGATGAGGAAGATACAAACATAATTGAAAAAGATCTTGAAAAACTTAATATTGAAGTATCTTCTGATCATGAACAAGAGGCTAAAGATGATGATTCACATAAGGACGATGATGTTAATAATGATCATAATGATGTAGATCTTCCAAGAGACTGGAGATATGCTTATAGTCATCCTAAGGAATTGATTATAGGTGATCCATCTCAAGGAATAAGAACTAGATCATTATGAGAAATATTAGTAATCATCTTGCATTTGTATCACAAATAGAACCTAAAACTATAGAAGAAGCTGAAAAAGATAATAATTGGATGTTAGCAATGCAAGAAGAACTAAATCAATTTACTAGAAATAATGTTTGGACTTTAGTTGAAAGACCTAAAAATCATTCAGTAATAGGATCAAAATGGGTTTTTAGAAATAAATTAGATGAAAATGGCATAGTAATTAGAAACAAAGCTAGATTGGTTGCTAAAGGATATAATCAAGAAGAAGGTATTGATTTTGATGAAACCTTTGCACCTGTAGCTAGATTAGAAGCCATTAGACTTTTACTTGCATTTGCATGTCATATGAACATTAACTTATTTCAAATGGATGTAAAAAGCGCATTTTTAAATGGATTTATTAATGAAGAAGTTTATGTAGAACAACCACCAGGTTTTGAAGATCACGAGTTTTCAAATCACGTTTTTAAATTGCACAAAGCTTTATATGGTTTGAAACAAGCACCTAGAGCTTGGTATGATAGGTTAAGTAAATTTTAATAGAAAATGATTTTACAAGAGGAAATGTTGATAAAACTTTTTTTGAAAAGAAAAAGTAAAGATTTACTTGTAGTACAAATATACGTAGATGACATTATTTTTGGTGCTACTAACGATTCTCTTTGTCAAGAATTTGCAAAGTTGATGCAGGGAGAATTCGAGATGAGCATGATGGGAGAACTCAACTTCTTCCTTGGACTCCAGATCAAACAATGCAAGGAGGGAATCTTTATCAACCAAACCAAATACACAAGAGAACTACTCAAAAAGTTTGGTATGGAAACAATGAAACCCCTCGGAACTCCAATGAGTCCTTCATGCAAGCTGGACAAAGATGAAGAAGGTAAGAAGGTTGATCAAAAGTATTATCGAGGTATTATCGGATCCCTTCTTTATTTAACAGCAAGTAGACCAGATATTATGTTTTCAGTATGTTTATGTGCTAGATTTCAATCTGAACCTAAAGAATCACATTTAATAGCTGTTAAAAGAATTTTAAGATATCTAAATGGAACAAAAATGTAGGTTTATGGTATTCTAGAGACTCCACATTAAACCTAATTGCATATTCAGATTCTGATTATGCTGGATGTAAATTGATAGAAAAAGCACAAGTGGTGCATGCCATTTCTTAGGAAGTAACTTAATCACATGGTTTAGCAAAAAGCAAAATTCAGTTGCATTATCAACTACTGAAGCTGAATATGTAGCAGCTGGAAGTTGCTGTGCGCAAATCCTATGGATTAAGCGACAACTTGAAGACTATGGTATCACACTTAATAAGACACCCATAAGATGTGATAACACTAGCGCAATCAATTTAACTAAAAATCCAATTCAACACTCAAGGACAAAACACATAGAAATTAGATATCATTTTATAAGGGAACATGTAGCTAATGATGAAATTTGTTTAGATTATGTAAACACTGAAGAACAATTAGCTGACATCTTTACAAAACCTTTAAGTGAAGAAAGATTTTGTATCTTAGAGGAGAGTTAGGAATTTGTAATCCTTTTGAATAAATTTTGAAACTTAAGGAAATATATCTAGAATTCTTTCAATTTCTCAAAATCTTAAGGAAATTTATCTAGAACTCATATCAATTTGATCTATCAAAATCCATGATTTTTAATCATACTCAAAGATCAAATCCGGAATCATTTCAGACATTCAGAAAATTTTTTTTTTTTCTGAAATGGTCTCGGAGCCGACTCGAGAGTATCGGAGTCGACTCGAGTTTCTGCTGAAACTCAGGAGTCGACCCCTTCTCTGAGCGAGTCGACTCGAGATCGGGTTTCTGCTCTGTGACTTAGGCGAGCCGACTCGAGGTTTGCGCGAGTCGACTCGACGTGGTCCCAGTCGATTATTAGGGCACGAGTCGACCCACGGTCATTCTATCATTCTAATCTTTCCTCTCTCAAAACCTCCCAAAACCCTCCAAACTTCCAAATCTTCCGATTAATCATCCACTCAATCAATGGCCCCCAAAACCCGTGGAGCTAGCAGTAGCGGCGCCGGGATGAAGAGGAAAAGACCGTGCGTCGACCCGTCCGCGAGCCGACTCCGGATTCTCTTCTTCTTCTGATTCTCCTGCTCCTACTGCCAACTCCTCAGGTAGATCTCCTTGCAGTAGAGTTTACCACAGGAAGGAAGTTTGATTTTGATTTTTGAGAATGAGGGATTCTTGTAGGGACAGTTAAGAAATGGGATTTGAGAAAATATGTTCATTAGACTGTCCTACATACCCAGCTTTGGTTAAAGAATTTTATAAGAATTTGACTAGAGGAGACAATGGATTGGTCAGCAAGTTAGAGGAGGTTTGAACATTACTGCCCATCTTTCTAGACTTTTGGACTTACCCCTATCTGGACCTTCCATTTGCCCAGAGGATAGGTCTCCTGCCCTCACCAGATTATTGAATAGAAATTTGAGGGATTTGAAGAAGTTTTGCAAGTCAGCTGCCATTGGACTTAAGATTTTCATAATATCTGCAGCAGGATTCTATTTCCCAAGACAGGCCGGTTTGACTATGTTTCTGAGAGGGATATTTTTATGGATGCTGTAGTTTCAGGAAAGCCAATCAATCTACCCAGAATGATTTTATGGTATATAGCTGATTGTGGAAGTAAGAGGAAATCCTGTCTTCCCTATGGCATGATCTTGACTCAGTTATTCAGAGCCAAGGGATTGTGTTTAGTGATAGTGAGCCCAAGAAGGAATTTGAGACATACTGACTATTATACCTTGGCCACTATTCACCGCATGGGATTCAAAAGGAATGGAATTTGGGAAAGGAAGAAGTTAGAGGATAGAGCTGAGGCACCTAGACATTCATCTCCAGAGCCACCTCAGACTTCATTCATTTCCAGCTCCATCAGATTTCCAGTTCCTGCACATCTGCTCCAGTTCAGACTCTGTTCTACATCTGTCAGTTTTTCAGATCAGTTAGAGCAGCTTAGATTCAAATCAGAGTTAATTGAGCATGAGATAGATTGAAGACTGAATTTGATGAAAAATTTATGAACTTAAGGAAGCACTTTATTCTATTAATGATCGAGTTTTCTATTGAACCAATGTTAGCTCATCCACCTCCTCTCTAAATGAAGATTTGAAGAATATATTTGAAGAATTAAGGATATTTGTGGAGATGTGAGACTTATAAAAGTAATGCAGAGCTTCAAGACAAAATTTCAAGTGCTGCAGTTTGTTGATGAAAAACTAAAAGATTATGTCAAGATTCAATGTGAAGGAATGCATAAGATTATTGAACACTTAATAGAATTACTAGAAATTTTTGATTTCTCTTTATGTATTTTTTTAATGAATGTTTTTTATGTAATTTGCTTATTTGATAATTGAACTTTGATGTAATGATTTTTGATGTTAATGAAATTAGTTCATTTCAATTTGAGTACATTTGAATATGATGTTTAATATTAATATAATTGAAATATACCTTGAATTTAATGTATTTCTTAACCTTTTTGTTGATTACAAAAAAGGGGGAGAAATATTTAAATCGTATATGCATCATCATATTTAAGTGCGTGCAATTTAAATAAGGGGGAGAGAAAGAATATATTAAGGGGAAGAGATAATTAATTCATTTAAAGCTTAAAATTTAAAATTTTGAATGAATTATAAAATTGAGGTTCATAGGGGGAGCTACCTCATTGAGGGGGAGCCTTTCCATGAACACAAAAGTTGATTTTGAATCATAAATTTTTTCAATGCATATACTCAATGTTTTTGTCATCATCAAAAAGGGGGAGATTGTTGAGAAATTATTGAAACATAATTGCCCCAACTTATTGATTTTGATGATTTCCAAAAGCCATGACTTTACTTTCTAAAAGGCTATGAACATGTTAAGTCAATCAATGAAATATTCTTACTATGAGCAATTTCAAATTGGAAACTATGAACTGTTAATGTTAATGAGTTTTTTTCAATTGAATATATGTTTCAGTGAGCTATACTTATGAATTCAAAAATGATTTCTATACCACTTTTTAAAGATCAATGAATTAATGAAAATGTTTTGAAATTGAGCATTACTGTTAAATCAACATTATTCAAGTCATATTTATATTTAAAATTGGTTGGGATGATTTTAAAGTCAAATCAGAATTTTTCTGATTTTTGTATCGTCCCGAGCCGACTCAGAGTTTCCGAGTCGACTCCCTGATTTTCTCGAGTCGACACTTGAGTTTTCAAGAGTCGACCCCTGAACCTTCGCGAGCCGACTCACTGTCTCGAGCCGACTCGCTCAGACGGCAGAAAGACTCATTTTTGAGTGCCTCTCGAGTCGACTCCCAGCTTTTCGCGAGTCGACCCCTGAAATTAGGTGCGTTTCTGGATTCGATGTTCGAGCCGACTCGCACAGTACTCGAGCCGACTCGAATCTGGGCGATAATTTTTGAGTTGACACATCAGCCCAACGGTAATATTTTGAATAACGGCTATTTTTCTGTGTCTAACGGCTATATCTTTTCAGATCTATAAATAGAGGAGCCAGATTCAAATAGAAAAAAGAAAACAAGAGAGAAAAGAGAGAGCCTATTCAGAAAAAAGGGAAAACTGAGAGTATTGTAGAATCATTTGATTCAAGGAGAGATTCAATCTTTGCATTTGAGAGAGAGATTCGTGTGCATCATTAATCATCTCAAAGCTCAAGAGGAAGGCAAAAAGCAATCCAACGTGCAAAATCTTCAGCCATTCCCAAGTTCAAAAAGAGGCAACACATTCTCCAAAGCTTTTCAACGATTGAGGAATCTTGCTGAGGCATGATTCAACTTTCAAGGAGAAAAGGGAGAAAGCCAAGCTGCAATCCATCCGGAAAACCATCAGGCTTTCTAACCCTTTTTTATTTTTCTTAAATTTGTATATCTGCTCAAGAAGGAGCATTTTTGTTACAAATACTTTATTTCACTTGTTTGCTGATTCAATCAGTGGATTGAATCAGTGGAGGTAGGTTTACCTCGTTGCAAGCCGGAGTGCTTGTGTTGGGTTAGTTGTGATCCCGTGAAAACAACGAAAAAAACAACGTGTAGGGTTTTGTGCTGGTAAGCCCGCAAAACCAGCTGGGTTCGTTGTGATCCCGGTGAAAACAACAAGTTTGAGTTGTGATCTTGTAAAACAACTCGGCTGTAATCGGAGAGATTATAGTGTGGACCCAAGTGAATCTTGGGAGTGGACGTAGGTGTTGGTTGCACCGAACCACTATAAAATTTTGTGTTTGCCGTGCTTATTTCTCTCTCTATATCTCTTTTATTTGCTTGTGTATTGTTTTAAGTTAATCTCTCTTGCACATTTGCTAATAATCATTAAAGTTAAAAAGACTTAAATTTTTAAGAACCCAATTCACCCCCCCCTCTTGGGTTGCCATCTGGGCCAACAGGGATTACTATTGATCTTTGGCTCCAAGCTAATCAAAGCTATAGAAATTAAGAGCACGCTGCTCTGATACCACTTGTTGCCCAGATGTAGTAACCCAAGAGGGGGGTGAATTGGGTTATTTAAAAATTTAATAGCTATGCAGATATATGTGCTTTCAACCTTAATTTTGATTTACAGCGGTGAAGTGGGATGCACAGAATAATATCAATAGAAAAGCAAGCAATCACAAACACAGAAGTTTATAGTGGTTCGGTGACAAACTCAGCACCTACATCCACTCCCCAAAACCTTTGGGAATTCCACTAATCGTATCACAACGATTACAACCTCTAACCAAACCAAGCTAACCCTCTTGTTTATATGGCACAAGGTAGCCAAAAAACCCTAGCCAAACCAGGCTAATATTCTTGTTTCACGGCACAAGGAAGCCAAAAACCTCTAGCCAAACCTAGGCTAGTCCTCTTGTTTAAATGGCACAAGGAGGCCAATAACAAACCAGGGTTCACTAACCCTTTTACAAGATATCAGAGTATGTAAAGGAGAAGCTCCTACAAAGAGAAAATATTCAGAATATACTTTACAACTTTTTGAAGCAATAAACTCAGCAATAAATAAACTAGGTTGAAGCAGCTGAAGTCTTGAATGCTTGAAAAGCTTCAATGATTCGGACGACCTTTCGGAGCAAGGAATGAATTTGAATGCACAGCAACCACTCAATAAATATTCAATAAAGGCTCTTTTCTTGGATTTTTTTTTCTCTTTAAAATTTCTTTTTCAAAAATCGTCAAGGTGTGCTTCTAATCCCAGCTATTTATAATCATCTAACAAAAAATATCCGTTAGATACATAAGAAATAAATGGAAATAATAACTGAAAGAAAATATAACCGTTAAACATGTTTCCCTTAAGCATTGAATGCAGATCTCCATTTGAGGAAGGATAAGCACTGCAAAAATTCAAAAATCCAAAAGTTAAATATAGCTTGAAATAGCAATAGAGAGAGAGTATGAGAGAAAGAACACTCTTAAGAGCTCAAGCGGCGGTTGACTGAAAAATAAATCCAAGTAGCTGAGGATATGAATGCATGTTTCTAACCTCCTTGCAAACCTCTCTCATAACTCTCTTTCAGGGACCTCCAAATATTTTCTCATCCATGTCCTATGGTTAATTTGGAAAGGATGTAATGGAGTTATTTTTCAAAATGCAGCTTTCAATCCAAGCTATATCATTAGCCATGAGAGCTTAATGATAGAGGAATTCTTCTAATCATAGACGCTACAAAAAAAAAAAAGGAAATAGCGATGCCAAAATGGCATCGCTAAACAAGAAATTGCATTGCTAAATGGAGTTAGTGACACAATTATGACGAAAATATGTCAGCACTAATTATTCAGTTGCTAATGCATATGCGAAGGAATTGCTAAAAAAGGTATAAAAAAATTCAATAATGGCAGCCATAAACAATCATGCAATTTACAAACACAAAAATAATTTATATACAATAGGCATCATTCAGCTACAAACACATCCATCGCTTCACAAGATTTTTGCCACAAGATTTACCATACAATATTCTAGCAAAGATGATTTTTTTTTTTTGTTGAGAATGTACATTAAACATGGCACGATAAATATTGTTACAAGCCAAAATCAAAGAAACAAAGAATTGAATATAAAAAATATTAGCATCAAGAGTGATAATGCCCACCCAACCAGTTCCGTCCACCATTTTTCTTAACATCTGCAAGAAAGCTAATAAGAGACACACCTCAAAACGAAATAAGGATTATCTAGCTGTTAGAAAGGGACAAAAACAAACATTTGTTTCCTACAATTCTCAATTCCCAATCACAATCTGAGAACAAGAAAAGCTTTAGGAACAACTATCAAGAACATTCGACTAATTTAGATGTTAATTGAAACTATCATCATTATCGCGGCAATCTCCATCGCCATGAACCCGCATCACAGTGCTCCCCTCATTATACAACTGATAGATAAGATTCGACTGCTATTGTAGAATATGATAGTACCGGCCCATGAATAAGGATCCAATCTGTCACCGGGAAACCAAAAATCAATCCAAAAAAAAAATCTAAGATAAAACAATGAAAACTATAGTGAGGCCTACAACCATAGAAAAAGATACAAACCTACAACTGCAATCAAGAAAAGAAAAGTAATCAAATTTAGAGCGTTGAGTCACTGTGCGTCACTGTTTCATTGTTATTTTGCGATATTTTTTCACGCGTCACTAATTTTCGTTGTTAAACTGAAAATTCTTGTAGTGAGAATTATAATACTTCTTTGGACTTAGGCATCTAGGGCTCCCTTTATTCTAGGCTTTTGAAATCTCATCTCTCTAGATTTATCTCTTGGCAGCCCCCTCAACCTGCAATGATTAATTTCGATGACTCTCTCCACTCAAGTTCAGCCTGCAAGGATTAATTTTGATGGCTCTCTCCACCCAAGTTCAGCTGGAGCAAGTTTTATTATTTGGCATCACCTTGAGAAGCCTCTTCTTGTTGCTGCTATTCCCCATCTAACTTCCTTTATTCCTTTAATTAAGCTACATGTAGCATGGTTCGGATTGATGATGGCAGCTTATATGTTCCCTGATTTTCTCTTTATTCTTAAGGAAGATTCAACTACTATAATCTCCTAGATGGTGAAAGGGTCATCATCTATGTATCCTCTTCTACTATGCCTTCATTTCTATTTCTATTCAATGTCGAAGATTCCTTGTTGCAATGTGCTTCAAGAAACTAATCAAACTGCTGACCTCCTTGCAAGTCTTGCCATTTCTTCCTTACAAAGCCTGTTTTGGACTTGAAACTTCCTCCTTGAAGCATGGACTTATTTGGAGGTGCTAGAGGGACTATATTCATTAGGTGTTGATAATACCTACTATTATCAACAGAAAAAGAGAATAGGTTAATTGTCTAAGTATAGCCTTAAAGGGTCATTGAACAGCTTGATAACGTCAATATGCTATTCATCTCTACTTTTTGTAGTCTGTTAGGTCCTAACATCTTGTACTTTAAATTAGCTATAAGACTCAGAATACAAGGGGACTCATCAAAAATAACATGGTTCTCAACACATACAATATATATATATATACACACACACATACTCAACTCAACTCAACTCAACTCATCTATGTCTTTTCTCAACTACATGGGGTCAGATACATGAATACATGAATCTTTTTCCTCCACTATGCTCTATTTAGGACTAATTAAGTTGATACTCAAATTATAAATCGTTATATCTTTTTTAATATGAGTATGTCTTATTCCTTCGTATAGTTTGATTTACTAGATTATATTTTAGCGGATTTGATCAAGTTTTATGATAGTCGTCAGCTATCTAATGCAACCCTCCTCCTTTATCCGAGCTTGGGACTAGCCTTGGTAGAGTTAATATATACACACACAGATATATATATATATATATATGTGTGTGTGTGTGTGTGTGTGTATGTATGTATCTATATATGTTTGTATGTATCTATATATGTTTATGTATGTGTTGCTACCGAAATTTGTCCTCCGACTCAGACGCGATCGGGCTTCGAGATGGGCTTCCTCCTGGGTGGACCTGCAAAATAGTCCTCGCGCGAGAGGCATTGGGGGTGGTCCTCTACGGAAGACCCTCCAACGCTCAAGTCAGTGGGGATCGACAATCAACAAAAATGAGGAGAAGGCTCTCGCTGAAGAGTCCCTCCAGGGCTCTGAGCAGAGCGCTAATGGCGGAAGCTAAGGCAAAAGGAGAGAGGGTTCCAGTGAGCAAGTGCGCATGATGGCGCATACCTTAAAAGCAGGAAAACAGTTATATTTATAGAGGGTCACCTGACTGCTTGGAGGCATCGTGGGTATGAAAGCTGTTGAGATCCGAATCGAGTTTATTATGATGCCAGTGGGATCTGTATCTTGTCAGTTAGAGGATCGATGGCTCGGAGAGCTAGTTGATGCCATGAGGTTTAATGATCACATGGACCTAGGCCACTCTTGCGGGTCCTAGGCCACCTCTGGGCATGTTTCGCCGCCTGGAATCTTATTCAGTTATAGTTGATTCGAATTCTTACGCGCCGAATTTCGCAGAGGTATTTTGAATGCTGTGGTTCAGTCATCATGGTTCCGCGTAGGTGTCAAGGGGCCAATGTGGCAGCCATAAATGCCTTAATGCATGGAAGGAAAAAGGGCTTTAAATGCCTTAAAGCATGCAGATGCATGTGGCCTTTATGAGGCCATAAATACCTTGATGCAAGAGACATAGCGTGGTTGCGGAGGCCGAGGTATGTTGGCCGAGGCTGAGGCTGGCCGAGCTATGTTGGCCGAGCTATGCTGAAGCTGGCCGAGGCTGGCTGAGCTATGCTGAAGCTGGCCGAGGCTAAGGCTGGCCGAGCTATGCTGAAGCTAGTCGAGGCATGCTTTCGTCTTTCTTTTTATTCCATTAAATGCTGGCCATGTCATTATGACCGTTTCTGCACCATTAAATGCTTCAGCCTATTGACTTGACTACCGGATATTAATGAGGTGACCCTTGGGAGAACCCACGCACATAATGTGGCCCTTTTTCCCTCTTGTTCTCTTTCTTCAATATGACGAGACGCTTGTTGCTAGAATATGTTGCATCGGCTAGCCAGCTAGCAAGCAGGGCATTTGGATTGGGCACGACCCCATCGCCAATGTGAGCGGTCAATAATGTAATAATGATTTTACCCCTCATCACATGCCCCCCACTCCCTAGTCCGAAGTATAACATCGGATATAGGGAGTAGAATTCTGGAGCAATCTTATTTGGGGGTCACATCATTCGATCCTCTATAAAGGAAGTGTTTATCTCTGTGTAGGTTAGAGAAAGGCCTGGACGGCCCTCTTGCTGAAGTAAATAAGGCGCTTTAGTTGCGCTAGAGTGTCTGAGAAATTATCCGGCTGGGACGAAGCTTTAGTGCTATCTCACTCAGATTGGCCGAGGCTTTAGAAATATATCACTCGGCTGTAGCTGAGGCTTTAGAAATTTATTACTCGACTGTTGCCGAGCCTTCAAAAATATATTACTCGGTTGTTGCCGAGTCTTCAAGAAATTTATTACTCGGCTGTTGCCGAGTCTTCAGAGATGTATTACTTGGTTGTTGCCGAGCCTTCAAGAAATTTATTACTCAGTTATTTCCGAGCCTTCAATATTATATTTTACTTGGCGCTGCCAAGGTATGGAGATCGTTACTCGGTTGTAGCCGAGCCTCCAAGATTATATTTTACTTGGCGCTGACAAGGTACAGAGATCATTACTCGGTTGTAGCCGAGCCTTCAAGATTATATTTTACTTGGTGCTGCCAAGGTACGGAGATCGTTACTCGATTGTAGCCGAGCCTCCAAGATTATATTTTACTTGGCGCTGCCAAGGTACGGAGATCGTTACTCGGTTGTAGTAGAGCCTTCAAGATTATATTTTACTTGGCACTGCCAAGGTACGAAGATCATTACTCAGTTGTAGCCGAGCCTTCAAGATTATATTTTACTTGGCGCTGCCAAGGTATGGAGATCGTTCGGCCCAGCCGAGGATTTATATGACCTGCTTCTCATTGTAGCTTTCAAGGAGAGTTATAAGAATTTTGCAGGCCTTCAAAAGCTATATTTAATTCAATGAACAAGAATGAGTTTAGTAAGGGCATACTTCTTTTTCAGGAAATTTATTACTCGGTTGTTGCCGAGTCTTCAGGAATATATTACTCAGTTGTTGCCGAGCCTTCAAAAAATTTATTACTCGGTTGTTGCCGAGCCTTCCAAATATAAATTACTCGATGTTGCCGAGTCTTCTCAAGATGCTACTCGGTTGTAACCGAGGCTTCCAAATATTAATTTACTCGGTGTTGCTGAGTCTTCTAAATAATAAATTACTCGGTGTTGCCGAGCCTTCATGCTACTCAGTTGTAACCAAGGCTTCCAAATAATAAATTACTTGGTGTTACCGAGCCTTCATACTACTCGGTTATAACCGAGGCTTCCAAATAATAAATTACTTGGTGTTGCCGAGCCTTCATGATTATATTTTACTTGGCGCTGCCAAGGTACGGAGATCGCTTGGCCCGGCCGAGGATTTAAAAGATTATTTTTTACTTAGCGCTGCCAAGGTACGGAGACTGTTTGGAGATCATTCGATTTGGCCGGGGCTTATAAGCTGCCCGAATCCAACCGAGGTTCTTTGTCCTTTGGTCCGTGTTGACCCAATTGAGGATTTTGATGATTAACAAAACTATTTGAGTATAACATTTGAAGTTACTAATGATTTTGATTAAGTTTTTCAGCTTATAAGTCGATTTGATAATCAAAATCAAGAGTTAAATCAAGTTCTGGTTCGAATCTAATGTCAAGGTAAGTTTGCAGACATTAAAGTCGACACATGGAATTGCAGAGTCGACTCCGAAAAATGGCACAGACTTAGAGTCGACTCCGAAACTGTTAGAGCCGACTCCAAAAGAAAAGACAGAACGATGGATTTTGAGGCCATGACTTAGAATCGACTCCGGGACTGTTAGAGTCGACTCCAGAAGATTTTTGTCGATCCCAGAAAAGTCAGAGACAACTCCAGATCGAGCGGATTAAAGAATTTCGAGTTAGAGCTGACTCTAGAAAAGTTAGAACCGACTCCAAAATGTCAGATGCGACTCCAGAACTGTCAAAACGTCTCTAAACTTTATCTTTATCTTTTTTAATCCCAACGGCTATTGCTATTTATGGATCTAATTCTTCTTACACTTGTTTCTAATGGATAGTTTCAAACTATTTATGGATTAATCGGGATCTATAAGAAGAGGGTTTGCTGCATCCAAAAAAGGATGAACAAGAATAGAAAAAGAGAGACAAAAAGAAAAGAATAGAGAGAAATCTGTGAAATCTATCAGAATATCCAAAGGAGGAAAGAGGAAAAACTCGAAAGAAAAGATCATATTGATTCCCCAAAAGAAAAGAGAGAGATTCCAAGCTTTTGTTGTTATATTTCGAAGAAATCTCAAGGAAAGAAGAAGCCCTAGTTTTCTGATCTTCAGAGCCTCAAGAGCATCTTGAAGGAAGATCCATTCAAAGGAAGAGAAGGAAGAAGCCACCAAGATCTGCAAATCAGGCTTTGATTCCTATCCTTTTATTCTGTTTTATTATTATATATTTGCTCATTGGAGGAGTTGTTTATCTTGTAAAACAAATATTGTTTGCTGGGTCAATTTGGTGATTGATTCAGTTGAGGCTGTTAGCCTTGTGCAAGCATTAGCTTGTGGTGTTAGGTTTTGTACTGGTGAGCCTTGAAAACCAGCTGGGTTCGTTGTGCACCCGTGAAAACAACAAATTCGAGTTGTGAGCTTGTAAAACAACTCTATTGTAATCAGATTGATTATAGTGTGGACCCAAGAGGTACTTGGGAGTGGACGTAGGTGTAGGTACATCAAACCACTATAAAATCTCCTGTGTTTGTCGTGATTGTCTCTTTATCTTTAACTCTCTATTTGTGCATATTCTGTTTTAATTTGTGAATCTAAGTTTTTATTTCCGCTGGGGGCTATCTTTCAAAAGAGTTTAAATTTTTGAAAAACCCAATTCACCCCCCTCTTGGGTTGCTATCTGGACCAACAATTGGTATCAGAGCTAGTGCTCATTTGATTTGATCTAACGATCAAGAGTCAAAGATCCACATGGCAACTCAAGCTGATTCATCTTTTTCCGAAGGCCAATCTACTAATAGACCACCCTTGTTTAATGGTTCAAACTATGGTTATTGGAAGGCTAGAATGAAATTTTTCATTCAAGCACTTGACTATGATCTATGGAGTATTATAGTCAATGGACCACACACACCCACTGCTAGAGTTAATGGCATGGAGATTCCTAAACTGGAAATGGAATGGGATGAACATGATAAAAAATTGGCACAACTCAATGCCAAAGCAATGAATGTTTTATACTGCTCATTAGATGCAAATGAATTTAATCGTATATCTATTTGCATTTCTGCTAAGAAAATCTGGGATAGACTTGAGGTTACCCATGAGGGAACAAATCAAGTCAAGGAATCCAAGATTAACATGCTAGTTCATAAGTATGAATTGTTTAAAATGGATGTATATGAATCTATTGCTGATATGTTTACAAGATTTACTGATATAGTTAATGGTTTAAAAAGTCTTGGTAAATCTTATGATAATTTTGATCTTGTGAGAAAGGTTTTGCGTTCCTTGCCTAGGACTTGGGAAGCTAAAGTGACTGCAATACAAAAGGCAAAGGATCTAAGTACCCTACCCCTAGAAGAATTATTGGGATCCTTAATGACTCATGAGCTTCAAATTAAGCAACATGTTGATGATGATGAGTCAAAGAAGAAGAGGACTATGGCTCTTAAGATTTCTAAATATATGGAAGAGCCTCATGAATTTGAAGATGAAAGTGATGATGAGGACATGGCACTCATCACAAGGAAATTTAAAAGATTCATGAAGAAGAAGAAGTTTGAAAAGAAAAAGCCCTTTGCAAGAAAAGATGAGGACAAGGGCAAAGAAAAAGAAATTATTTGTTTTGAATGTAAAAAGCCGGGTCATTTTAAATCTAAATGCTCTCAACTAAAGAAAGGCACCCGGAAGTTCAAAAAGAAGGCAATGATGGCCACATGGAGTGATTTGGAAAGCTTAAGTTTCGAAGATGAAGAAAAGAGTGAAATGGCCAATCTATGCTTCATGGCAGACAATGATGAGGTAAGTCTGAGTTTTCTTGATGACTTTACTTTGATGAATTGCATAGTGCTTTTTATGAATTAATGGATGATTTTGCGAACTTAAATTCAAAGAACAAAGATTTGAAAAATCAAATGAAAAAACTATCCTTAGAAAATGAAAAGCATGTTGTAGATAAAGAACTTTTGATAAAAGAAAATGAAAGTTTGAAAAATGAAGTTGATAGACTTAAACCTATAGTTGATAAATTTACTCTAAGCTCTACCAAACTTAAGATGATTTTGGATAATCAAAAGGCTATTTTGATAAAGCTGGATTAGGATATAATCCACTTAAAAAGCAAAAAATCTTTGAAGAATATTTTTATACATGCTGAAAAATCATCAAATATTACTTGTTTTAAATGTGGAAACAAAGGACATAAATCTTATATGTGTAAAACTCCACATAATAAGAGAAAGATGATTTGGGTTTCCAAAGGAACAATATTTAATGCATCTAACCATGAAGGACCCAAGAAGGCTTGGGTACCTAAAATTAAGACATGAATGTTTTGCAGGAGTGTCTTGCAGCCATCAGATTGAAAAGAAAATGATACCTGGATAGTGGTTGCTCAAGACACATAACGGGTGACAAAGATCAATTCATCACTCTTGAATCAAAAAGAGGTGGAGTAGTTACTTTTGGTGATAATGGTCAAGGCCATATCATGGGTATTGGTAAGATTCAAATTACTCCATCTACTCATATTGATAATGTTTTATATGTCGATGGACTTAAACATAATTTGAAAAGTATTAGCCAACTATGTGACAAAGGTTTCAAAGTTTCCTTTGAAGCTTCTGTTTGCACTATTACTAATCCCATTGATAACAATATTATTCTTGTTGGTAAACGTTATGGCAATGTGTACTTAATTGATTTGAGTAATTTATCTCCAAGTAATCATTGCTTAGTTGCTAATAATGCTAAGATGAATGAGATTGGTTGGCTATGGCACCGTAGATTAGGTCATGCAAGCACACACCTAATTTCTAAATTATTGAAAATGGATTTAGTTAAAGGTATTCCTAGCTTAAATTTTGAAAATAATCGAATATGTGATGCATGTCAATTTGGAAAACAAACAAGAACTTCTTTCAAATCTAAGAATGTTGTTTCAACTACTAGGCCACTAGAGCTACTACACATGGACCTTTTTGGACCCACTAGAACCACAAGTCTAGGAGGAAAGAAATATGGTCTGGTGATAGTAGATGATTACTCTAGATTCACTTGGGTAATGTTTTTGCTCACAAAGATGAGACTTTCTCAATATTCCTGAAATTCGTTAAGAAAGTCACTAATGAGAAAAACACTACCATAATGTCTATTAGAAGTGATCATGGAACTGAATTTGAAAATCACTTATTTGAAAAATTCTGTTTTGAAAAAGGCATACATCATAACTTTTCAGCACCTAGAACACCGCAACAAAATGGAGTTGTAGAAAGAAAGAATAGGACTTTAGAAGACATGCCCATACCATGCTATGTGAAAGCCAACTTCCAAAATATTTTTGGGGGGAAGCTATAAACATAGCATGTTACATCCTAAATAGAGCCTTGATTAGACCTATCCTTAAGAAGACTCCCTATGAACTATGGCATAATAGAAAACCAAATCTAAGTTATTTTCATGCATTTGGTTGTAAATGTTTTATTCATAACAATGGTAAGGATAATCTTGGGAAGTTTGATGCAAAGTCTGATGAAGGTATTTTCCTAGGATATTCTACATCTAGCAAGGCATATAGAGTATTTAATAAGAGAAGCTTAGTTGTAGAAGAATCCATTCATATAGTGTTTGATGAGTCTTTAGTATCAAGTTCAGATAAAATTGATGATGAGGAAGATACATCTTTGATTGAAAGAGATATTGAAAAATTAAATGTATCTTCAGATCAAGAACCTGAAGTTAAGGATGATGACTCACCTAAGGATGATGGTATTGATATTGCTCATAATGATAAAGATCTACCTAGAGATTGGAGATATGCTTATGGTCATCTTAAGGACCTAATCATAGGTGATCCATCTCAAGGTATAAGGACTAGATCATCAATGAGAGATATCAATAATCATCTTGCATTTGTATCTCATATAGAACCTAAAACTATAGAAAAAGTTGAGAAAGATAGTTATTGGATGTTAGCAATGCAGGAAGAGTTAAACCAATTCACTAGAAACCAAGTTTGGACCATAGTAGATAGACCTAAAAACCACCCTATAATAGGATCTAAATGGGTTTTTAGAAATAAATTGATGAAAATGGATTGGTAATTAGAAATAAGGCTAGATTAGTTGCAAAAGGATATAATCAAGAAGAAGGTATAGATTTTGATGAAACTTTTGCACCTGTTGCTAGATTAGAAGCCATTAGGCTACTACTTGCATTTGCATGTCATATGAATTTCAACTTATTTCAAATGGATGTTAAAAGTACATATCTAAATGGTTTTATAAATGAGGAAGTTTATGTTGAACAACCTCCTGGTTTTGAAGATCATGAATTTCCAAACCACGTCTTCAAACTACACAAAGCACTTTATGGTTTAAAGCAAGCACCTAGAGCTTGGTATGATAGATTAAGTAAATTTTTAATTGAAAATAACTTTTCTAGAGGAAATGTTGATAAAACCTTGTTTTTAAAAAGAAAAGAAAAGAATTTATTAATTGTTCAAATTTACGTTGATGACATTATATTTGGTGCTACTAACAATCTCCTTTGTCAAGAATTTGCTAAGTTAATGCAGGGAGAATTCGAGATGAGCATGATGGGAGAACTAAACTTCTTCCTTGGACTTCAAATCAAACAAGAGAAAGCGGGATTTTCATTAACCAAACAAAGTATACAAAGGAAATACTCAAGAAATTTGGTATGGAATCTGCTAAACCTCTTGGTACGTTAATGAGTCCCTCATGCAAGCTGGACAAGGATGAAGAAGGTAAGAAAGTAGATCAGAAGCATTACAAAGGTATGATCGGATTACTTCTTTACCTAACTACAAGTAGGCCAGATATCATGTTTTCTGTTTCTTATGTGCAATATATCAATCTAATCCTAAGGAATCACATTTATTTGCTGTTAAAAGAATCTTTAGATACTTAAATGGAACTAAAAATGTAGGATTATGGTATTCTAGAGACTCAATCTTAAAATTGATTGCTTATTCTGATTCTGACTATGCTGGTTGTAAATTAGATAGAAAGAGTACAAGTGGGGCATGCCAACTTTTAGGAAGTAACTTAATCTCTTGGTTTAGCAAGAAGCAAAATTCGGTTGCATTATCCACTGTTGGAAGCAGAGTATGTTGCAGCTGGAAGTTGCTGTGCTCAAATCCTTTGGATTAAGCGACAACTTGAAGATTATGGTATCACACTTGATAAAATTCCTATTAAATGTGATAATACTAGTGCTATTAATCTAACTAAGAATCCAATTCAACATTCAAGAACTAAACACATTGAAATTAGACATCACTTTATTAGAGAACATGTAACTAACAATGATGTTTGTCTTGAATATGTTAATATTAATGATCAATTAGCTGATATTTTACCAAACCTTTGAGTGAGGAAAGATTTTGTTATCTTAGAGGAGAATTAGGAGTTTGTGATCCTTTAGAATGATTTTCTGAAACTCTTAAGGACAACAACTATCTAGACTTCATTAATTTCTTGAAAATCCTCTATGTCCAATAAGAAAATTTATCTAGAAATTTGATTTATGTTTCCCCAATTGTTAAGGAACACTTATCTAGAGTTTGATGATTAATTTGATTAGTTTCAGATCCTTGAAATTCGAATTTTTCATCTGAAACTGTTGTGGAGTCGACACCTGCAGTTTGTGGAGTCGACACCTTCATATTTTGATGTTCTGTCTAGGCAATTAGAGCCGACTCTGGCTTCTGTAGAGCCGACTCTAATTTGGGCGCTGACAGATTCTCTAGTTCGGAGCCGACACTCATTTTCGGGAGTCGACTCTAAGTGGAACTAGGTCAAAATATAAAAGGCGGAGTCGACCCCAAACGAAACCTATCGTCTCCTAAACCCCTCCAAACCATTCCAAACCGATTTCAATCCCTCCAAATCCCTCAAATCTCAAGAACTCATTCCAATTGAATCCCATGGCTCCCAAAGGCATGCTATCATTGGTGGTTCGACTGTTCCGATGAAGCGCCGTTCAAATCGAAGGCAACCTTCGTCATCTTCTTCATCTGCCACTCAGGATGACTCTCCACCCTCACCATCTTCTCCACGAGTTGACCAATTAGCGGGTAAGGCCATTACTACCGGAAGAAAAGTAGATTTTAACTTTTTTGCTTCAGAGGGCTTTGCTATGGGTGTTTGTTGAAAGAAATGGGATGGGAGAAGGTCTGTTCTTTGGATGTCCCTACATACCCTGCCCTCGTGAGAGAATTTTATAATGATTTATGTAGAGGAGAGGGAGGCTTAGTGAGTTTTGTAAGAGGAACTAAAGTGATCATCACAACCGAAACCCTTGGAAATCTATTGGAGATGCCTACTATTGGTCTAGTTGAATATCAACATGATGACAGAGGAGGTGCCCTATCAAGGATGTTAGGGAGAGAAGTTTCTGAGTTTGAAGAAATCTTGGCTAATCAACTTAATTTGGAACTCACATTACTTCACAATATCTGTGGAAGAATTTTATTTCCTAAAATCGGAAGGTTTGAGTATGTCTCGGAGCGAGACATCTTGTTGATGGACTAAATTTCACTGGAAGACCTGTTAATCTTGCCGGTATGATGATTGGTTATATGGCAGAAGCAGCAACTAAGAAAAGATCAACACTGCCATATGGTATGATACTAACCTTAGTCTTTAGAAGCCAAGGTGTACTATTAATGGATAATGAGCCACTAAGAAAATTAAGCATACAGATTACTATAGTGTCTCTACAATTCACCGGATGGGCTTCAGAAAAGAAAATGAAAATTGGATAAAAAGAGGACAAGAGGCCAGAGCTGAAGAAGCTAGAGTTGAGGAGGTCAAAGGAGAGGATATTCCTGGACCATCTATTCCAGGACCATCTATTCCTGAACCTCTGCTAGACCATCTACTGCTGGACCCTCAGTGGCTGGACCTAGCACTCACCCTCCACATCAGTCAGCATTGGCATATGGAAGATTTTCTGAGGAGCAAATAGGTCAGCTCAGAGCTTTACTGGCTGAGTATGATAGTCAAAGGACAAATGATATGTGTCAGTTGAGAGAGGAGTTCAATCAGTTGAAGGAAGAGATCAATTCAAGGCTTGACATGATTTCTTTTTCCATTAGCAATTCACTAGAATCCTTTAGCGCTGATCTTCATAAGATTTTTGAAAGGATGGAAGGAATTACAGACGGTTCTGGAACTTATCTTCATGCTACCAGTCAACTAAAGAAAGATATCGACCTTGCCGTTTCTCAAATTGAAGCTTGTCTTGAAAATTTTAAGAAGACTCAAAAAGATGATATTATGGAAATGATTGGACATTTAAAGAAAATTGTGTATAAGCATGTTTAATTTTGATATCCTATCCTAGGTTGTATCTTAGGATTTCTTGCTTTCTTGCTTTAATAGCATGTATCTAGGGATTACATACTTGAATATGTCACTTTACTGTAACACATGTAATGAATATTGCTTGGAATACAATTACACTTTTATTGCAAATTTGTCTATGATTGATTGATTAAAATTCAATGAATGAGTTTACTATCTCTATTATTAATTGAACCAACAACCCCGCTCTGATAATTCACCTTATTGCTGATAACAAAAAAGGGGGAGAGATAATTGTATATGCATAAAAGAGCGTAAAAGAAATAAGAATGAAAGAATATAAGGAGTATAAGATTTCAATCTTTTGTCATATTAAAAAGGGGACGAAAAATTTTGAGATTCTAATAAAAAATGATTCAATTGAATTCAGTTTATCTACATAGGGAGAGTTATTTAATGCAGGGGAAGCTTAATATTTTATTTTTTAAAATCATCTTGATTGATGTTTATAATAGGACTCATGTATCTTTTTGATTCATTTTGAATATTGGCATCAAATTCTCTGTTAGGAAGTTTTAAAGCTTTAACAATGTCTATAATTCTTAATTCAAATGAATTTTTAATGCATATACTCAAAGTTTTTATCATCATCAAAAAGGGGGAGATTGTTGACCCAATTGAGGATTTTGATGATTAACAAAACTATTTGAGTATAACATTTGAAGTTACTAATGATTTTGATTAAGTTTTTCATCTTATAAGTCGATTTGATAATCAAAATCAAGAGTCAAATCAAGTTCTGGTTCAAATCTAATGTCAAGGTAAGTTTGCAGACATTAGAGTCGACACATGGAATCGCAGAGTCGACTCCGAAAAATGGCACAGACTTAGAGTCGACTCCGGAACTGTTAGAGCCGACTCCAACAGAAAAGACAGAATGATGGATTTTCAGGCCATGACTTAGAGTCGACTCCGGGACTGTTAGAGTCGACTCCAGAAGATTTTTGTGTCGACCCCAGAAAAGTCAGAGATGACTCCAGATCGAGCGGATTAAAGAATTTCGAGTTAGAGCTGACTCTAGAAAAGTTAGAGTCGACTCCAGAATGTCAGACGCGGCTCCAGAACTATCAGAACATCTCTAAACTTTATCTTTATATTTTTAATCCCAACGGCTATTGCTATTTATGGATCTAATCCTTCTTACTTGTTTCTAACGGATAGTTTCAAACTATTTATGGATTAATCGGGATCTATAAGAAGAGGGTTTGCTGCATCCGAAAAAGGAACAAGAATAGAAAAAGAGAGACAGAAAGAAAGAATAGAAAGAAATCTATGAAATCTATCAGAATATCAAAAGGAGAAAAGAGGGAAAACTCAAAAGAAAAGATCATATTGATTCCCTAAAAGAAAAGAGAGAGATTCCAAGCTTTTGCTATTCTATTTCGAAGAAATCTCAAGGAAAGAAAGAAGCCCTAGTTTTTTGATCTTCAGAGCCTCAAGAGCATCTTGAAGGAAGATCCATTCAAAGTAAGAGAAGGAAGAAGCCACCAAGATCTGCGAATCAGGCTTTGATTCCTATCCTTTTATTTCTGTTTCATTATTGTATATTTGCTCATTGGAGGAGCTGTTTATCTTATAAAACAAATATTGTTTGCTGGGTCAATCTGGTGATTGATTCAGTTGAGGCTGTTAGCCTTGTGCAAGCATTAGCTAGTGGTGTTAGGTTTTGTGCTGGTGAGCCTTGAAAACCAGCTGGGTTCATTGTGCACCCATGAAAATAACAAGTTCGAGTTGTGAGCTTGCAAAAAACTCTGCTGTAATCAGATTGATTATAGTGTGGACCCAAGAGGTACTTGAGAGTGGACGTAGGTGTAGGTACACCGAACCACTATAAAATCTCCTGTGTTTGTCATGATTGTCTCTTTATCTTTAACTCTCTATTTGTGCATATTCTATTTTAATTTGTGAATCTAAGTTTTTATTTCCGCTAGGGGCTATCTTTCAAAAGAGTTTAAATTTTTGAAAAACCCAATTCACCCCCCCTCTTGGGTTGCTATCTAGACCAACAGTCCGACCGGGGCTTGTAAGCTGCCAGAATCCAGATGAAGTTTTGGAGGTCACCTAGTTCGGCCGGGGCTTGTAAGCTACCCGAACCTTGAACAAAGTTTCTTTATCATTCGGTCCGGTCAGGGCTTGTAAGTTGCCCAAATCTGAACGATGTTTTGGAGATTATTTTAATCCGGCCAGGGCTTGTAAGCTGCCTAAACCTTAAGCAATGTTTTGGAGATTATTTTAATTCGGTCGGGGCTTGTAAGCTGCCCGAACCTTGAGCAATGTTTTGGAGATTATTTTAATCCGGCCGGGGCTTGTAAGCTGCCCGAACCTTGAGCAATGTTTTGGAGATTATTTAATCCGGCCGGGGCTTGTAAGCTGCCCGAACCTTAAGCAATGTTTTGGAGATTGTTTTAATCCGACTGGGCCTTGTAAGCTGCCCGAATACGAACGAAATTTCTCTGGCGTTTGGTTCGGCCGGGGCTTATAAGCTGCCCGAATCCGAATGATGTTTCTCTGATGCTTGGTTCGGCCAAGGCTTGTAAGCTGCCCGAATCCGAACGATATTTCTCTGACGCTTGGTTCGGCCGGGGCTTGTAAGCTGCCCAAATCCGAACGATGTTTCTCTTATGCTTGGTTTGGCCGGGGCTTGTAAGTTGCCCGAATCCGAACAATGTTTCTCTGACGCTTGGTTCGGCCGGGGCTTGTAAGCTGCCCGAATCCAAACGATGTTTCTCCGACGCTTGGTTCGGACGGGGCTTGTAAGCGCCCGAATCCGAACGATGTTTCTCTGACGCTTGGTTCGGCCGGGGCTTATAAGCTGCCCGAATCTGAATGATGTTTTTTAGATCACACGGCCCCCGACTACGCTGGGAGCGCTCAGCCATATCTTATCTTTATTGAGTAGAACTCGGCCCAGCCGAGGTAGGAGATTTAATTCAAAGCTCGGTGAGATAGCTCAGTAGTGCCGAGAATGGGTAAGTAGTATCCATTTCTCATCACAGCTTTTTTGAAAAAGCGACCATGTCGTGGATAATAAGAAATAGATGCCAAAGCTATAAACGGGGCAAGACAAAAAGGCATACCCTACTGATAGTATACACGGAGATTGTTCGAATTCCACGTTCGGGGAATGGATATCCCACTTAGGTCCTGGAGCTTGTAGGTGCCAGGTCTGATGACTTCCGCTACTTGGTAGGGGCCTTCCCAGTTTGGAGATAGCTTTCATTGCTCCAGCGGCTTGGAGACGGATGCTTTCCGAAGGACAAGATTGTCGGATGAGCAGGGGCTGCATCATCCTCAGGGGGGTAAGGAGCAGGAGCAGCCGGACGGGGGGCTTCGGAGCACCCCTGAATCAGTTGGACCAGAGCTTGGACTTGCTGGACCAGAGAGGCAAACTGGTCCTGGGTTACCGGGGCCACCGGTGGCAATGGAGTTTCAACTAGCGATGGTGGTGGCGCAACGCTGCTCACAGGATCAGGCCTTTGGGAGGCGACCTAATCTCGGGCTTCGGAGGTAGCCTTTCTTCGGTTGGCCATAGGAGGAGTTCTCTTTTAGGCCGAGATCCTTATCTCCTGGATCACAAGTTTATGGGACTTGAGGCCCTTCCTCTAGCGCCAATTTGATGCTACCAAAATCTGTCCTCCGACTTCGACGCGATCGGGCTTCGAGATGGGCTTCCTCCTGGGCGGATCTGCAAAACAGTCCTTGCGCGAGAGGCGTTGGGGGTGGCCCTCTGCGGAAGACCCTCCAACGCTCAAGTCAGTGGGGATCGACAATCAACAAAAATGAGAAGAAGGCTCTCACTGAAGAGTCCCTCTAGGGCTTTAAGCAGAGCACTAATGGCGGAAGCTAAGGCAGAAGGAGAGAGGGTTCCAGTAAGCAAGTGCGCATGATGGCGCGTACCTTAGAAGCAGGAAGACGGTTGTATTTATAGAGGGTCACCTGACTGCTTGGAGGCATCGTGGGTCTGAAAGCCATTGAGATCCGAATCGAGTTTGTTATGATGCCAGCGGGATCCGTATCTTGTTAGTTAAAGGATCGACGGCTGGGAGAGCTAGTTGATGCCATAAGGTTTAATGATCACATGGACCTAGGCCACTCTTGTGGGTCCTAGGCCACCTCTGGGCATGTTTTGATACCTAGAATCTTATTCAGTTATAGTTGATTCGAATTCTTACGCGCCAGATTCTGCATAGGTATTTTGAACGCTGTGGTTCGGTCATCATGGTTCCACGGAGGTAGGTGCCCATAAATGCCTTAATGCATGAAAGGAAAAAGGGCATTAAATGCCTTAAAGCAGGCAAATGCATGTGGCCTTTTGGCCCAGATGACAGCCCAAGAGGGGAGGTGAATTGGGTTCTTTAAAAATTTATCCTAAAAAAATTGTTTGCTTAAGATGAATGAAAGTAAATGCAATGCAAATATAAAGCACAATCAATGAGATAGAGATAGAGATAGAGACAATAGAAGCACGGCAAACACAAAGATTTTATAGTGGTTCGGTGTATCCAACACCTACGTCCACTCCCAAGATCCACTTGGGTCCACACTATAATCTCCTCGATTACAGCCGAGTTGTTTTACAAGCTCACAACCCAAACTTGTTGTTTTACCCGGGATCACAACGAACCCAGCCGGTTTTTCGGGCTCACCAGCACACAACCCTAAACTCAAGCTAATCTAGCTTGACCCGAGGTTAACAACCTCCACTAGTTCAATCCCTTTGATTGAACTAGGCACAAACAAAAAGAATATAGTTTTTCAAAGATACACAGCTCCTCAATGAGCAAATATTCAAAATAAGTAAACAAGTTTAGAAAAGCCTGATTTGAAGTTGTTTGGCTTTGAGCTTTTCTTCTTTTCTTCTTTTCCTCTTCTCCCTTTGGAATGATGAATCAAGCCTCAGCTTTAATCCCTCACAGTCGTTGCAGTTGAGAAGATTGGAAATGGAAGAAACAGAGCTTTTTCTTCAATTTGGGAAATCCACCGATTTTTGATTTGAGACGCCTTGGATTCCTCTTTGAGCTTTTTGGAGTGGAAGGATTTGAGTTTGAAGGATTTTCTCTTGGATTTCAGGCTCAGGGTTTCTCGGATTTTTGATTTGAAATATTTCTCTTTTCCGTTCTCTTTTTCTCTTTTTCAAACGGGTGTTTTTCCCCTTTTTATAGATTTTCTTCAATCCATTTTTGGGATGAAACTAGCCGTTGGAGTGTACCTGGAAACAAAATATATCCGTTAGAAATTAGGTAAAAAGGAAATATTACCGTTAGAGCTGATCTGGCATTTTAAATTTTCGTCCCAGTCAGGTTGGAGTCGGCTCCAACTTTTCAGGTGTCGGCTCCAGATCGTTTTACCAAAAATAGAAATTTCGAGTTCGTTGAGGAGTCGGCTCCGAAAAAGTAAGTGTCGGCTCGCCATCGTCAGGTGTCGGCTCCCGAAAACTGTAGGTGTCGGCTCCAGGATGCTCAAAAAATCAACGTTCTGTCCCCGCATCGGAGTCGGCTCCAGACACTGTAAGTGTCGACTCCGAAACTCTAGGTGTCGGCTCCGGATTGTATCAAAAATCAGATTAAAATTGAATTGGCCATGGGGTCGGCTCCAGACTTTCTAGGTGTCGACTCCAAGCTCTGAAACTTTGAAATCTCTGATTTGTATTTGATTCAAAATTCATTTCTTAATTCCTTTAAATTGATCAAATAAATTTAAGTCCTGAAACACTTATAAAATCCATTAGTAATCAAATAAATATACTCAATTCCTTTATTAATCATCAAAATCAATAAATGGATCAACAATCTCCCCCTTTTTGATGATTATAAAAACATTGAGTATATGCATAGAATTCTTAAATTAAAAAATTATCAAGGAAGTGATCTTCACGAGTAAGCTCCCCCTGAATAAGGTAGCTCCCCCTATGAAGTTCAAATTATTCTTCCTCTTACTTTACATATTTGGTACTTAAGATTTCTTTATGCATAGTCAAATCAATTTGATTATTAATCCACATAAATAACTCAATATCATATTAATCAATTAACTTCATTAATGTTTTCATATTAATCAATTAATGCAACATAACTTTCTCCCCCTTTAATGCAATTAACAATATAACTTTCTCCCTCTTAATGCATATACAACCATAATTCTCTCCCCCTTTTTTGTAATCAACAAAAAGGTAAAGAATATTTCACATCAAAAGCATTGCATCAAAAGATAATTTTCATTGCATCAAAAGATAATTTCATTTCAACAAAAGTCAAGTATTACATCAAAATACTCATTCATCAAAATATAGCCTTCATTACATCAACACATAAACTTCATTACATCAAAATGTAAACAAAATTAAACATTCATTACATTACATTCATTACATCAACATCATTCATTACATCAAAAGTTCTTCCTCACTATTCTTGTTAAATGATCTACAATATTTTTCATTCCATCACATTGAAGCTTAACATAGTCTTTAAGTCTCTCATCAACAAATGTGCAAGCTGTTGAGATTTTATCTTGAAGCTCGGCGTTGCACCTTGAATAAGTTTCACTATCTCCACAAATCTCTTTAAGTTCTTCAAAGATATTCTTCAAATCACCACTTAAAGATTCTGCAGAGGAGTTGAGAGTTGATTCAATTTTTGCAATCCGATCATCAAGTGAATAAAGTGATTCTTTTATATTCATGAATTGACTGTCAAACTCATCCTTCTGAGCAGCAAACAAACTTTTTAATTGCTCCATTTGAAGGTCTGAGAATCCAGAAGAAGTGGATGGTTGATCATTAACATGTGCAGGTGCAGGAGCAGGAATGGGACTCCTAGGCTGTGAGAAGGAACCCTAACTGATGGTCCAGCCTCGCAAGGCTCAGAAACTCTCGGCACAGGGGCTCTCTCATCAAGGTGTCCTTTCCTATCCCACTGTCCATTCACTTTAGCAAAACCCATCCGATGCAATGTTGCCAAACTATAGTAGTCGGTGTGCCTCAGGTTCTTAGATGGTTCATTCTCTTGAATTACAACCCCTTGGCTCTTGAAAACCATAGTAAGCACCATGCCATACGGTAGGGATGATCTTCTCTTCCCTCCAGCTTCCGCCATATAAAATATCATCATAGCTGCAAGGTTGATTGGCTGTCCAGTCAAAACACTATCCATAACAACAATGTCTCGCTCCGAGACATACTCAAACCGACCGTCTTCGGAAACAAGATCCTACTGCAAATGTTGTGTAATAATCTCAATTCCAAGGTAATTGATTAGCTCTTATCTCCTCAAACTCTGTCACTTCCCTTCCTAACATCCTTGAAAGAGCCGCTGACCTATCACTGTGCATGTCAGCTGCTAAACCGGTAATTGGGATGCTAAGGAGGTTTCCAAGCTTTTGAAAGGTAAGGTGAATCCTCTTATTTCTTACTGAGCTAACTAAACCGCCATCACCTCTAGCCAAATTAAAATAAAATTCTTTTACTAAGGCTGGATAAGTGGGAACATCTAGAGAGCAGAGCTTATCCCAGCCCATTTCCTTTAATTGCCTACCGATTGAGAAACCCTCGGTTTCAAATAGATCAAAATCAATCTTTCTCCCCATTGTGATAACCCTCCCGGCTAAGGTATCTACCTGAGTGGAAGAGGTGTTGGGGTTGTCTGAATCCGTGGACGAATCACTGCTTGGAGTCGGCTCACGAACGGGACGACGCGCGGACCATTTTCCCGTGGTCACCGGCGCTCCAATCACTGATTCCCTCCTTTTGGGTGCCATTAGATCTTTGGAAAGTTTCGATTTGGATGGAATTAGAGGTGGGGAAGTTTTGGAAGAATTTTGGAGAGTTTGGTTAGGATTTGAGAAGTTATGAAATGATGAGGTGTCGACTCTGCCCTAATAAATCAATTTTGGAATCCCAGGTGTCGACTCCCGCAAAGTCGGGTGTCGACTCCAAATCGCTAACACAGTCAGCGCTCGAACTGGAGTCGGCTCCACTTATACGGGTGTCGGCTCCAAGGTCAGGGACCGAGAGCGACACAGTCAGAGGTGTCGACTCCTCATTCTGAGGTGTCGACTCCAAAGACAGTTTCAGAAAAAATAATTGAGATTCAAATGACTGAAACTTGTCAAAAAGAGTTCAATAAAAATTTCAAAAAATCTTTGAAATATCAAGGATCAAATAGCTCAAATGACTAGATAATTTGTCCTTAAAATTGTGAGAGGATTTTCAAGAAATTTATAGAAATCTAGATTCTCATTCCTTAGGGTTTCAAAATCACTCTAAAGGGTCACATATTCCTAATTCACCTCTAAGATAACAAAATCTCTCTTCACTCAAGGGTTTTGTAAATATGTCAGCTAATTGTTCCTCTGTATTAACATATTCAAGACAGATTTCATTATTAGCTACATGTTCTCTTATGAAATGATATCTAATTTCAATGTGTTTTGTTCTTGAATGTTGAATTGGATTTTTAGTCAAATTTATTGCACTCGTGTTATCACATCTAATTGGTGTTTTATCAAGGGTTATGCCATAATCTTCAAGTTGCCTCTTAATCCAAAGGATTTGAGCACAGCAACTTCCAGCTGCAACATACTCTGCTTCAGCAGTAGATAATGCAACCGAATTTTGCTTTTTGCTAAACCAAGAGATTAAGTTACATCCTAAGAACTGACATGCACCACTTGTGCTTTTTCTATCTAATTTACATCCAGCATAGTCAGAATCAGAATATGCAATTAAATTTAAAGTTGAGTCTCTAGAGTACCATAAACCTACATTTTTAGTTCCACTTAAATATCTTAAAATTCTTTTTACAGCAATTAAGTGAGATTCTTTAGGTTCAGATTGAAATCTAGCACATAAACATACTGCAAACATAATATCTGGTCTACTAGCTGTTAAGTAAAGAAGAGATCCAATCATACCTCTATAATGTTTTTGATCTACTTTCTTACCATCTTCATCTTTGTCCAATTTGCACGAAGGACTCATAGGAGTTCCAAGTGGCTTGATTGACTCCATTCCAAACTTCTTGAGCAGTTCTTTTGTGTATTTGGCTTGATTGATGAAAATTCCTTCTTTGCTTTGTTTGATTTGAAGTCCTAGGAAGAAGTTGAGTTCTCCCATCATACTCATTTCAAACTCACCCTGCATCAACTTAGCAAATTCTTGACATAACAAGTTGTTAGTAGCACCGAATACAATATCATCGACATATATTTGTACTACTAATAAATCTTTATCTTTTCTTTTCAAAAATAATGTTTTATCAACATTTCCTCTTACAAAATCATTTTCAATTAAAAATTTACTTAATCTTTCATACCAAGCTCTAGGTGCCTGTTTCAAACCATATAGTGCTTTGTGTAATTTAAAAACATGATTTGGAAATTCATGATCTTCAAAACCAGGTGGTTGTTCAACAAACACTTCCTCATTTATAAATCCATTTAAAAATGCACTTTTAACATCCATTTGAAATAAATTGATATGCATATGACATGCAAATGCAAGTAATAATCTAATTGCTTCAAGTCTAGCTACAGGTGCAAAAGTTTCATCAAAATCAATTCCTTCTTCTTGATTATATCCTTTTGCAACTAATCTAGCTTTGTTTCTAATTACTATGCCATTTTCGTCTAATTTATTTCTAAATACCCATTTTGATCCTATAACAGAATGATCTTTAGGTCTATCTACAAGAGTCCAAACATTATTCCTAGTAAATTGATTTAATTCTTCTTGCATAGCTAACATCCAATTATTATCTTTTTCTGCTTCTTCAATAGTTTTAGGTTCAATTTGAGATACAAATGCAAGATGATTATTGATGTTTCTCATTGATGATCTAGTTCTTACTCCTTGAGATGGATCACCTATAATTAATTCTCTTGGATGACCATAGGCATATCTCCAATCTCTAGGTAGATCTATATCATTATGATTTGCATCAACAACATCAACACTAGGAGAATCATTATCTTTAGCTTCTTGTTCATGATCTGAAGATACATCTATATTCAATTTTTCAATATCTCTTTCTAGAATGTTTGTATCTTCCTCATCATCAATCTTTTCAGAACTTGATGCTAAAGATTCATCAAAATTACATGAATAGATTCTTCTACAATTAAGTTTCTCTTGTTAAATACTCTATAGGCTTTACTAGATGTTGAATATCCTAAGAAAATGCCTTCATCAGATTTTGCATCAAATTTTCCTAGATTATCTTTGCCATTATTATGAATGAAACACTTACAACCAAATGCATGAAAATAACTTATGTTTGGTTTTCTATTATTCCATAGTTCATAAGGTGTTTTCTTAATGATTGGCCTAATTAGAGCTCTATTAAGAATGTAGCATGCCGTGTTTATAGCTTCTGCCCAAAAGTATTTTGGTAGGTTGCTTTCACATAGCATGGTACGGGCCATGTCTTCTAAGGTTCTATTTTTCTTTCAACTACTCCATTTTGTTGCGGTGTTCTAGGTGCAGAAAAATTATGATGAATGCCATTTTCTATGCAAAAGTTTTCAAATAAATGATTTTCAAATTCAGTGCCATGATCACTTCTTAGAGACACTATGGTGTTGTTTTTCTCATTTGTGACCTTCTTGAAGAATTTCAGAAATAATGGAAAGGTCTCATCCTTATGAGCTAAAAACAATACCCAAGTGTATCTAGAATAATCATCTACAATCACAAGACCATATTTCTTTCCTCCTAGACTTGTGGTTCTAGTAGGTCCAAAAAGATCCATGTGAAGTAGTTCAAGTGGCCTAGAAGTGGAAACAATATTTTTAGTTTTGAAAGAATTTCTAGTTTGTTTTCCAAATTGACATGCATCACAAATTTTATTATTTTCAAAATCTAGTTGTGGAAGTCCTTTTACTAAATCCATT
Source organism: Calamus simplicifolius (assembly GCA_900491605.1). Classification (NCBI taxonomy): domain Eukaryota; kingdom Viridiplantae; phylum Streptophyta; class Magnoliopsida; order Arecales; family Arecaceae; genus Calamus; species Calamus simplicifolius. Next base: position 471,712 of record UESW01004061.1, on the reverse strand, counting down.
CTAATTAATTTTGAAATAAGGTGTGTGCTTGCATGACCTAATCTACGATGCCACAACCAACCAATCTCATTCATATTAGCATTATTAGCAACTAAGCAATGATTACTAGTAGACAAATTGTCTAAATCAATCAAGTATACATTGCCATTTCTATTTCCAATAAAAACAATGCTATTATCAATGGGATTAGAAACTGTGCATATAGAAGATTCAAATGATACTTTAAAACCTTTATCACATAATTGACTAATGCTAATTAAATTATGTTTCAAACCATTAACATATAAGACATTTTCAATATATGTGGAGGGAGTTATTTGAATGTTACCAAACCCCAAGATTTGGCCTTTGCCATTATCACCAAATGTAACTACTCCTCCTCTTTTGCTTTCAAGGGTGATGAATTGATCCTTGTCACCCGTCATGTGCCTTGAGCAGCCGCTATCGAGATACCACTTTCTCTTTGATCTTTTGGCCGCAAGACACTCCTGCAAAAATAATTAAGTCTTATATTTAGGTACCCAAGCCTTCTTGGGTCCTTCATGGTTAGTAGCATAAAAGACTGTTCCTTTGGGAACCCATATCTTCTTTCCTTTATTATTTAACTTCTTGTCAATTTTCTTAAAATTGCATTCAAAAACTTTGTGTCCCTTCTTGTTACAGTAATGACATGTAACATTATCATTGTTTTGTTCCTTTCTAAAAAAGTTTTTGACAAATTTTTGCTTTAAGTTAGGTCTATAACCTAAACCAGCCTTATCATATATAGCTCTTTGATTACTTAACAATAAATTAAGTTTTTCAGAACTATAAGTGAATTTATCAACAATATTTTTATATTTATCAACTTCCTTCTTTAGTTTATCATTTTCATTGGAAATTGATTCTTTTTCTTTTAACAGATTTTCATTTTCAGATTTCAGCACTTTAGTTTCATTATTAAGATTTTCTTTTTCTTTAATGAAAGTTAAATTTTTTTTTTCAAAAACTTATATTTCTTTTTCAAAACTTTGAAATCACCAACAAGTTCATTAAAAGCATCAAACAATTCATCAAAAGCAAAGTCATCACAAGGATTTTCGGAACTTACCTCACTGTCGTCGTTTGCCATAAAGCAAATGTTTGCAACTTCCTTTTGATCTTCCTCTGAAGAAGATTCATCACTATCACTCCAGGTTGCAACATAGGCTTTCTTCTTCTTCTTAAAGGTCTTTTTCAGTTGAGGACAATCATATCTATAATGCCCCGGTTTCTTACATTCATAGCAAATCAAGGGCTCTTTCTCTTTGTCCTTGTCCTTATCTTTTTCTTTTTCTCCTTCCATCTTAGCTCCAAATTTCTTTTTGTGGAAGGGTTTCTTTCTCCTCATGAATTTTTGAATTTTCTTGCTAGAAGAGCTGTATCATCATCATCATCATCATTTTCACTACAGCTCTCCTCACTTTCAGCAGCCTTAAGAGCTATGGTCTTTTTCTTTTTCACATCCTCTTCTATGTGCTGCTTCATGGTCAATTCATGGGTCATTAGGGATCCTAGAAGCTCCTCTAAGGGTAAGGTATTGAGGTCCTTTGCTTCTTGGATTGCTGTCACCTTCGCTTCCCACGTTCTTGGAAGTGACCTGAGAATTTTACGAACAAGTTCAGAGTTAGAATATGTTTTGCCTAAACTTTTCAAACCATTTACAATATCAGTAAATCTAGTGTACATGCATGCTATAGTTTCAGTTTGTTCCATGCTAAATAATTCATATTTGTGCACTAGAATATTGATCTTAGATTCTTTAACTTGATTGGTACCCTCATGGGTAACCTCTAATCTATCCCAAATCTCCTTTGCGGAATTACATGTAGAGATTCTATTAAATTCATTAGCATCTAAAGAGCAATACAAGACATTCATGGCCTTAGCATTGAGCTGTGCCATTTTCCTATCATTATCATTCCAATCCCTTTCGGGTTTAGGAACAATAGTGCCATCAACAATGTGTGTGGGTGTACTAGGTCCATTAGTTATAACACCCCACAATTCATAATCAGAAGCTTGAATGAATATCCTCATTCTTGCTTTCCAATATGAATAGTTGGAACCATTAAATAGGGAGGTCTATTCGTAGAATGACCTTCGGCAAATGATCCAACATGAGCTGCCATTTGGATCTTTAGCTCTTGATCGTGTGATCAAAATCTAATGAGCACTTGCTCTGATACCAATTGTTGGCCCAGATGACAACCCAAGAGGGGGGGGGAATTGGGTTCTTTAAAAATTTAAAAAAAATTGTTTGCTTAAGATGAATGAAAGTAAATGCAATGCAAATATAAAGCACAATCAATGAGATAGAGATAGAGATAGAGACAATAGAAGCACGGCAAACACAAAGATTTTATAGTGGTTCGGTGTATCCAACACCTACGTCCACTCCCAAGATCCACTTGGGTCCACACTATAATCTCCTCGATTACAGCCGAGTTGTTTTACAAGCTCACAACCCAAACTTGTTGTTTTACCCGGGATCACAACGAACCCAGCCGGTTTTTCGGGCTCACCAGCACACAACCCTAAACTCAAGCTATTCTAGCTTGACCCGAGGTTAACAACCTCCACTAGTTCAATCCCCTTGATTGAACTAGGCACAAACAAAAGAATATAGTTTTTCAAAGATACACAGCTCCTCAATGAGCAAATATTCAAAATAAGAAAACAAGTTTAGAAAAGCCTGATTTGAAGTTGTTTGGCTTTGAGCTTTTCTTCTTTTCTTCTTTTCCTCTTCTTCCTTTGGAATGATGAATCAAGCCTCAGCTTTAATCCTCACAGTTGTTGCAGTTGAGAAGATTGGAAATGGAAGAAATGGAGCTTTTTCTTCAATTTGGGAAATCCACTGATTTTTGATTTGAGACGCCTTGGATTCCTCTTTGAGCTTTTTGGAGTGGAAGGATTTGAGTTTGAAGGATTTTCTCTTGGATTTCAGGCTCAGGGTTTTCGGATTTTTGATTTGAACTATTTCTCTTTTCCGTTCTCTTTTTTCTCTCTTTTCAAACGGGTGTTTTTTCCCTTTTTATAGATTTTCTTCAATCCATTTTTGGGATGAAACTAGCCGTTGGAGTGTACCTGGAAACAAAATATATCCATTAGAAATTAGGTAAAATGGAAATATTACCGTTAGAGCTGATCTGGCATTTTAAATTTCCATCCCAGTCAGGTTGGAGTCGGCTCCAACTTTTCAGGTGTCGGCTCCAGATCGTTTTACCAAAAATAGAAATTTTTGAGTTCGTTGAGGAGTCGGCTCCGATAAAAGTAAGTGTCGGCTCGCCATCGTCAGGTGTCGGCTCCCAAAAACTGTAGGTGTCGACTCCAGGATGCTCAAAAAATCAACGTTCTGTCCCGCATCGGAGTCGGCTCCAGACACTGTAAGTGTCGACTCCGAAACTCTAGGTGTCGGCTCCGGATTGTATCAAAAATCAGATTAAAATTGAATTGGCCATGGGGTCGGCTCCAGACTTTCTAGGTGTCGACTCCAAGCTCTGAAACTTTGAAATCTCTGATTTGTATTTGATTCAAAATTCATTTCTTAATTCCTTTAAATTGATCAAATAAATTTAAGTCCTGAAACACTTATAAAATCCATTAGTAATCAAACAAATATACTCAATTCCTTTATTAATCATCAAAATCAATAAATGGATCAACAGGCCTTTATAAGGCCATAAATGCCTTGATGCAAGAGACATAGCGTGGTTGCGGAGGCCGAGGTATGTTGGCCGAGGCTGAGGTTGACCGAGCTATACTGAAGCTGGCCGAGGCATGCTTTCGCCTTTCTTTTTATTCCATTAAATACTGGCCAAGTCATTATGACCGTTTCTGCACCATTAAATGCTCCAGCCTATTGACTTGACTGCCGGATATTAATGAGGTGGCCCTTGGAGAATCCACGCACATAACGTGGCCCTTTTACCCTCTTGTTCTCTTTCTTCATTATGACGAGACACTTGTTGCTAGAATATCGCGCCGGCTAGCCACAAGCAAGGCATTTGGATTGGGCGCGACCCCATCGCAATTATGAGCGGTCAATAATGTAATGAGGATTTTATCCCTCATCAGTATGTATGTATATGTATGTAGAAAAAAGAGTTGGATTTGACTATATGCAAGCTCTAAATTTAATTATTTTTATTTTTAAATTTACATAGATTTCAAGGTTACTCATTTTTTTCGTATATATATATATATATATATATATATATATATATATATATATATATATATATATATATATATATATATATATATGTATGTATGTATGTATGTATGTATGTGTGTATGTATATGTATGTACAAAGAAAAGAGTTGGATTTGACTATATGCAAGCTCTAAATTTGATTATTTTTTATTTTTAAATTTACATAGATTTTAAAGTTACTTTGTTTTTTTTTTTTTTTTTTGCGCGCGTGTATATATATATATGCGCTCGTCTGCGCTTAATAATTTAGTCCCGTTTCCAATAAAATACACATTGACAGATAGGAAACGAAGCGGGAGATGTCACGGCCACCTACAAAATTTTCCTCTGGGTTAATATTAAATATCAAATAATGGTTCAAGCCTTCGGACAAAGCCCTTAATTTTTTATTTTTCACGTCATCCTGCATGCTGTCATCTTGCCTGTATCAATTAATTCGAATTCATTCTTTGACCGAACAATGAGTTAACCCCTCGGAGTCGAGCAGGAGGACTCCAGATAAAGAAAGAACGGTGCCCACCAGAGAGAGAGAGAGAGAGGGCCGTGCATTCAACGTCGAAAATGATTTCATCGTCGCTAAGGGACTTCTGTAACAAATATATCACAGGAAAAATCTGTGCAATTTATGAAGAACGAAATCTTTCCTGAAGAACTCATATCCCAAGATCAAGAACACGATCAATGCCTCATTATTCAGCCGTGGGACCAAAGAAAAGAGACTCCCCGTAATGGAACGACAATTCCTCCAAATCAGTGAAGAAAGAACAGTATCTAGGCCTTTTGAACCTCGTAAGTGTTGGAAATGTTAACTTAATTATGGTAATGAAACCGAGAGGTTATAATAAATTCTGAAGAGTTAACTATTGTTGTAGAAAATGAAGAGTCACATTGAAATCTGAAGAGTTATATTGAAAAACTAAAAGTCATATAGAAAGTCTAAAATGTTCATTATGATGTATTAATGAGGGAAGATCAATAGCCACTTTTTATATCTATAAATAGGACATATTGTAGTGAGTTATTAAGTGAGTGAATGAAGAAAGCTAATAGAAATGATATTATAGAAACTTCTCTCACCCCAGCATTTCTCTTTGAGCATTATAGAGCGCTACCAAAAATATTGTTTTCAACAAGTGGTATCAGAGCCTGATCGATCCCCAACCAAGTGGTGTCAAAGAAAGCAAGATAGCCGAAGAGCTTGGTGTGAAGAAGTTCATATCCTCCATCTAAGTGTTAAGTCTCTGGATCAAAGGAATCCGTTGAGAAGTGTGCAAGTCTAAGATATCAAGACTTTGTAAAAAAAAAAGAAGACAAGAGCAGTCTTCAGAGGTTGAAGAATAGAAACTTCAATACCAATTGAGCAAAATGGAGGATGAAAAGGTAATAGTTGTGGTTGCGCCGTACAAGGTAATGCTCAAAGAAATGCTTGAAAAACTAAATTTTTCTTCAGCAAAGTATACAAGTGAGAAGTCTGGACCAGATCATTTTACATGTTTTATGGAAACAGTCATTTTTGAAGATATAAGTGAAAGTTTTATGATTGATGGTCTAGTTTCTATTTCAAAGAAAGAAGCAGAAAATTCTGCAGCATTACAAATAATTATCTATTTAAAAAATACTTATAATATTACTATGAAAGATGTTTATTTTCAGAAAATTGAAGATGTCAAGATAGCAATGCAAGATTTGCATGAATCCTATGAAGAGCTGAAGAACAAATATGAAGATAGTATTAAAGAATTAAATGAGCTGAAGCTGACAATGAATAGAAGAGTAATTATAGAAGATGAAGAAAGGGTGATTGAAGAAGATACAAGATATCCACCTCATACATCAATGAGAAGGACATTTGCAAGAAGAGATTTTCTTCCGGGTTGCGATCCAAATCAGTATTGAAGATATGATGAACAAGACAATTAAGTTTAAAGGGGGTGTTGGAAATGATAAACTTAATTATGGTGATGAAACCGAGAGGTCATAATAAATTATGAAGAATTAACTATAGTTTCAGAAAATGAAGAGTCACATTGAAATCTGTTGAAAACCAAAAGTCATAAAGTCTAAAAGGTTCATTATGATGTATTAATGAGGAAAGATCAATAGTCACTTTTTATATCTATAAATAGGACATATTGTAGTGAGTTATTGAGTGAGTGAGTGATGAAAGCTAATAGAAATGATATTATATAACTTCTCTCACTCCCAGCATTTCTCCTTGAGCATTCTAGAGCACAACCAAAAATATTGTTTTGGCCATCTCCCTCAAGATTGGGCCTCTCAAAAAAAAAAACAAGGCTCCTGAGTCAAGAAACTATATATTCTTCAAGTCTCCACCATATATTCTTCAAGTCTCCATCTTCTTGGCATGACAAAAGAAGTGTCGGTTCTCTTTCTTGGTTGTTGGATTCAATGTTGTTGCTTTGCTTATTGTTCCAACACTCATAGCTATAGTGTCCATATTTTTGACAATTATAGCATTGAACATTGGATCTTGATTGGTTACGACCTCCAATTGATCTTCTACCTCATCCACGTCCACCTCTTCTACCACCTCTTTCATTATTAAAATTTGAGCTTTGGCCTCCTCCATCATTATAGCTTCTTTGATCATGGCCATGGCTTCGATCTCGACCACGACCACGGTAGTTGCTTCTGCCACCATGGCCACCACGATAATTATTGTCATCTCTTTTGTTACTATAGGCCAATTGAAGCCCTTGATCTTTTCTTTTTGGTCTTTTACCTCTACCTGGATTGAAGTATCCAAATGAAGACCTTATTTGGCTCACAAGATCTATGAGAAATTATTCAAGATGGCTACACCGAGCCTATAGCGGAGCAAGAAAGATGGTACAATCAAGCACAAAAAAAATACTTTAAGGGGCTTAAGGAGAAGAGACAAAAAAGCTTTGTTCTAATTATATCAAGCTTTAGATGAGGTGATATTTGAGAGAATTGTTAAAGCAACCTCTGCAAATCAAGCTTGGGATACTCTTTCTACTATCTTTAAAGGAGAAGAAGATGATGATAAAAAATAGAGAGAGACCTAAAAAATATATCTTTCTAACATCTTCATAATAAGAGAGTATTTTTTTTTTATTAAAAATATTCTTTATTTCCATCAATCTGATATTATCAAACTTATTGTGTGCCCGCTTGTCATTCAAACGCAATCTTCTTGGCTATCACTATCACCTTTGCCGCTCTCCGGGCCGCCGCCTTCTTGTTCTCCTCGTGCAGCGTGCCAAGCTTGTCAAGCGTAACCTTCATGTCCTTCATGCCAGCCACGAAATCCGACTCTGCCTTCATCTCCTTCTCTGCCGCCTCAAGAAAGGTTCGGAGCGCCCGGCGAATCGGTTGGGGCTCCAGGCCAGTCACATCAGGGATCAACTGACACAGCTCTTCCATCTCCAGCATTGTGGAAACGAACCTCGGAAGGATGCCAGACGGAAACACTTGCGGAATGCTCGTGCTCGCGGCCGACGCAGAGGGTGCGGTCGATGGGCCGGCGGAGTCGGCGATGGTGCTGGTTCTGACTGAGGTGCTAGAATGTGTTCTTGATGGGTTTCTTGGATGGATAGGGGCGGGGCCAGGGGGAGAGGCTGGTTGGTGGCGATTGCTAAGGCCGAGGATGGAGAAGGAATGGACACCGACTGGACAGAAGGCTGGGTGGTGGCGGTTGGTGGTGCGGAAGGGAGGGCAGATGATGGAAGAAAGGAGGCAGTGGCGGTACCGCCGGTGGCAACGGAGGTGTAGGGAGAGGTTGTGGAAGGGTTGGGGTCAGACCCCGGGGGCCGGTCGGAAGTCTCGAAGTGGACCTTGCAACAACCGCAAGAATCACCGCTTTCATTATCCCGCTTCTTGTTCTCCTCCAGAAGCGTGTCAAGCGTAACCTTCAGGTCCTTCATGCCAGCCGCGAAATCCGACGCTGCCTTCATCTCCTTCTCTGCCGCCTCAAAAAGGTCCGGAGCGCCCGGCGCATCGGGTGGGGCTCCAGGCCAGTCACATCAGGCATCAACAACTGACACAGCTCTTCCATATCCAGCATTGTGGAAACGAACCTCTGAAGGATGTGAGACAGGAACACTTGCGTCTTGGGCATGAATACTGTCGGAGTGCTCGTGCTCGCGGCCGACGCAGAGGGTGCGGTCGATGGTCCGGCGGAGTCGGCGACGGTGCTGGTTCTGACTGAGGTGCTAGAAATGTGTTCTTGACGGGTTTCTTGGATGGATAGGGGCGGGGCCGGTGGGAAGGCTGGTTGGTGGCGATTGCTAAGGCCGAGGATGGAGAAGGAATGGACACCGACTGGACAGGCTGGGTGGTGGCGGTTGGTGGTGCGGAAGGGAGGGCAGATGATGGAAGAAAGGAGGCGGTGGCGGTACCGCCGGTGGCTACGGAGGTGGATGGAGAGGTTGTGGTAGGGTTGGGGTCAGACGCCGGGGGCCGGTCCGAAGTCTGGAGGTGGCCCTTGCGCCTCTTCCTCACGGGAGCCATCAGAGAGAGAGAGAGAGAAGGGTGGGGACTGGGGAGTCGGGGGTACGTGCTCGTTCGACGGTACGTGGATTAATTTATTTCAATGTTTTGAAAACTGGATGGGATAACGAACCGGCCAAACATTTTAAGTCCGTTCAATGGGATAAAACAGTTTGATAATATTATAATTAATTTTTAATTTAATAATATAAAATAATAAAATATAAAATTTAAATAAAAAATAAAAAAAAATCTAAAAATCTAGTTGGATTGGATTGAAATCCGGTTTATCCAATTTCATCAGATCATATAAAAGTAAACTTTAATAATAAAATCAGACCGAACTAATGATCGATTCTCGGTTGGACCGATCCAATTTTAAAACATTGATTTATATAAATATCTACTCTCAACCCCCCCCCCCCCCCCTCCTTTTTTTTTTAATGAATGATACATTAATTACATAATCGCCACGCATTTTCCCATAAAAAAAAAAAAAACCCACATAAGTCCCGAACTAAGCTTCATATGTACGTAAAGTTTATATATAATAATAATAATAATAATAATAATAAAAGTCCAATAAACTTCAAGCGGCATGATATTTGAACTGCTTAAGAACTCTATTGGTGTAATTTAGGTTCAATGGTTAAGAATATGTATATCATTAATTATGGCCACCTAGATGGATCTTGAACCTTTATGACTTAAAATATTTTTTGATAAGTTTATAAAATACATATACTTTTTTTGTGAAGACCATATGCTTAGTTAAAATTTATTACACAAATTTTTCATTTTAACATTCATCAAGACTATCAAATTTTAGAAAGAAACATTAAATATTATTTCCCGCTCTCCATAAAATGTTAATTTAATTGATCTCCATTAGATTATACACAATAATTTTGTGTTTATAATATTTGCATATGGTTTTAAATTTATTCTAAACTCATCAATTTGATAAGTATAAAAAGTAATGAATTTTATACAATAGTTTGATGAAAATACAAATGTAAAGAGAATTTATTAATGTGATAAATAAAGGGAAACAAAATACAAGGTAAACAAGGAGGGAAAAAGTAAAGAGAAGCTAATTAGAAGTTAGCTAAAGGGAGACAAAGGAGGAAAGAATATAGAAAAACAAGATCTAAAAGAAAATCACCAAGAGAAGAGAGAACTTAGCTTGATTATATGGCATCAACCTTGTCAAAAAGAGAGAAACTCTAAGAGCTATAGTGATAAAAGATCTTTAAAGAAATAACTGCCGCTAAGTGGATTTAAAGATGAAAAATCTAACATTCCTTTCCTTATTAATATGTTGTCATATTGATGTTAGGAGTTGATTATAAGCTCGCCCATAATTCAATGCTATACATCTTTTCCTTCAAGTGGTTTACAGGTTATGTTGACTTCTTGGCCTTCTATGAAATTAGAATTGATTTATCACTTTAACATATATTTTTTTTAAGAAAATGCACTGAAGAAAAGGATGAAAAGTAAATTCCAACTAAGCTTCACAAGGAGCGCATCTAAGCATCACAAGGAGGGCATCTTGAGCTAATGGATCTTTTTTTTTTTTTTTTTCCGCTAACATCTCATCTGCATGAAGCTTATTTTTAAAGACAAGCTAAGAGAACACCTTTAGTTTTACCAAAACAAAAACCTTTCATACCATTTTGTAGTGCAACCAAGAATATTCTTGTAATTTAGAAAGTTATAAAAAGAGTTAACAAGTACCATCATAATTTAGTTTTCAAATAGAGTTATCCACCATACTATTTAGCTAATAGCTAAGACTAAATCAAAAAGATCAATTAGATGCTCCTACTTTATGAAGGAAAGGGGTCTTAAGAATTTAAGATTTAGGATCTCTAACTCCAGCATTCTCTTACTACAATATTTGGTTTGAGAGTCCTAAGAAAGAGATCCATGAAGAGGTTGCAAATAGGGATGGCACTAATCAAAGTATCCTTAAAAAAGTAGATTTAGTCTCTATTTCTCAGTCTAAAGGAAGCATAGTGCTAAAATCAGAAGTATAGTGCTAAAATATTTAAAGAAACCGATTGATACCTTTTCAAACTCCTAAAAATACATAGAAAACACCTTTGGCAATGTGCTATTCATCTTCTCCAATCCCTTGGGTCTTGGCATCCTATTTTTTATTGGGGACTATAGGTGTAGGAATAATAGGGTACTCATCGCAACAATATACTTTTTTTTAGGGAAAAAAAACCTAACATGGATCATATCATGTGAGCATGCAAGACCTTCCATTTCTTCAAAAATACTGACCTAACGACGTCCAACTCGGTGCTAATTGGTTTGCTTCTCTTTAAATTGTTTGCATGTCAAAGCGATGGATTTCTAATAATTTTTCATTGCATAGTTCCATATATATATATATATGTGTGTGTGTGTGTGTGTATGTATGTATGTATTTGGTAACATTGAAATGTAACCAAACCTAAATCTGGTTATTTTTTCTACCTTTAGATCCACACAGTTCACGAATTACAAAGATGAAAAAAATAATAAAGATGAGGTGACTTTGTAATCCATATAGATCTAAAAACAAAAACCACATAAGAAATCAAGTTCAAACTTGAGTTTGCCTTTAAGTGTCATGTATAACACTTAGAGTCAACTCTGATGCGCTCTGGCATGATTTGACACTTTTGGCACGATCTTGAGCCGACTCCCACAATTGGCGAGCCAACTCGGTCAAAAAATAGTGAGACAACAATTCTACACAGAACTCTAGCTGACTCATGCAGAGCTCGAATCACCCCACAAAAAGTAAGGGTCAACTCCTCATCGAGCAAAAAATTCATTTTTGGACATCCCAAGCTTGAGCCAACTCGTGACATGCTCAAGTCGACTCAACCTTATCAGGAGCTGACTCTAGGACTATCAGAGACGACTGTCTTGGGATTCATTGATAATTGGAAAAGTGGTTGGGTAGTGACTCAATGGTAAATATAGATTGGTATACTATCTCGAGAGGATCCTATGGGCATCTCGTGTGCAATCTCAAGAACACTATTATTCAGGATTGATGTGGAGAAAAATTATCACCGCATTAGTAAACATGCACAGCAACAAGGGTTGAGATATCTTCGATGTGGCTGATCAAGCTACATTCGAATTGACTGACGAAGCTATAGTCCAACGGACAGCAAGAGTCAAACTCGACCTTCAATGTTCGTCTTAGTACCAACGCTAGAGTCAATCTTAGTACCGTGCTAGAGTCGGTCTTGGTGCCAACGCCAAAGTCGGTCCGGCCCCAACACCAGAGTCGGTCTCAAAGCCGAGTCTAAAGTTAGTACCGATGCTAGAGTCGGTCTCAGCCCCGACACCAGAGTCAGTCTCGGCGCCGACTCTAGATTTAGTTCCGACACCAAAGTCGGTCTTAGTACTGACGCTAGAGTCAATCTCAGCGCTGACACTAGAGTCGGTCTCGATGCTGACACCAAAGTCGATCTTTGAACCTTGGCAGGGCCAAGCTATCTTTGAACCTCGATAGAGTCGAGCCAACTCCATACCTCGGCAAGCTTGATCCTCATCCTCTCAACGTAAGCGCCATTGCTGCTTCAAACCATGCCGGATATCTCGAAGGATAAACCACCCCGATCGCAAGGATTTCAGAGTGAGCTTCCCAAAATAGAAATGTGAGCCAAATATAACACTTCATCCATGATAAATGGGATTTCAAATTCCTGATAAAGCGTCCATTAGCTTCACCAACAGCCGATTCCCATGACCGACAGAATTTTGGCCATATCGGATGCTAACTTCCTAAAATGCACTAAAAAAATCAGGTAACTGCTTATCTTCTCGGCAGCGTACAAATATCAAGTCCCAAGATGACCCAGGTATGCTTTTTCATATTCTTACAACTCTAGCAAAGGCAAGGACACCTGAGAAATTCTCTCAGAGAAATATCCTTTTGCTGGAGCTTTCTCCTCTTATCTGATTGCCAAGAGTTTTTATTGACTTAGGCATCAGAGGATCTTTCGCAGGGACCACCATCTATGCTTTCTACATAAAGACTGCCTTGCAGATCCATACAGACGGGATAGCGCTATTTGGATCTCGACGTTCACCATCCCCAAGCTGAAGAACTGGATTTAGCAGCAAGAGATTGGCGCTAGAGGAAGGGCCTCAAGTCCCATTAAAACTTGTAATCAATGAGATAAGGTTCAAACCAGAAGGACATCTTTCTCGATGGCCAACTGTAGGAGAGCAACCACAGATGCTCCTGATCAGATCACCTCTCAAAGGCTCGATCCTACAAACAACACGATGCCCTCGCAGCCATCATCAACCGAGGTTCCTCTACCACCAACAGCTTCGGTCATCCAAAACCAGTTTGCCATGTTGGTCCAACAAGTCCAAGCCCTATCACAACTGGTGCAAAAACTTCATGGAGTTCCTCTTCCAGTTGCACCCACTTAGTAGCTTATCAGTGGAACAACCACCTCAGTTCCGCCGATAGCTCCTCTACCTAATCCACTCAAGGCCATGAGCCTCTACCGACAACTCAGCCATGAAGGAGTTGAGCCAGCACCATAGAAGGGCAGAGATAGGAGCATGCTTAGATTCTATCAGGCTCGCTGCCTATCTTCAGTATTATCTCGCCATGATTCAATGCTGCAGCCATGATCCCCCCATCCTTTCTCTTCTACTATTCGGAATGATGGGGTGCAATGATAACTCCAAAAGATGCTCCAGGAGTTGCATCAGTAGTTGGATGCCATCAAATAGGCATCCCATCTTCAACCCAAGGTGGAGCAAGGTATACCTTTCACCAAAAAAATCATGCAGGAGGTGGTACCACCTCATATCAAGCTCCCCACCATCAAGCCATACCATGGGACCACCGACCTTGATGACCACCTAAGTAGTTTTCGTTCCATCATGATATTCCATGGAGCATCAGATGTGATCCTATGCCGGGCATTTCCCTCCACTCTTAGGGGGTCTGTAAGAATGTGGTTTAACACTCTATAGCTGAATTGCATCAATTCCTTCGACGAACTGGGTTACCTATTCACTAGCCAGTTCGTTAGTAGCCGCCGCCACAGAAGAAGATCCAACTGCCTCTTCGAAGTCAAGCAGTGAGAGAGGAAGTCCTTGAGAAGTTTTGTTGGCCATTTTAACATGGCCATACTGGAAGTTGACCACCTTAACCATGAGATGGCCATGTCCACACTAGCAAGCGGAGTGTCAAAGGAGGAAGACTTCTACTTAGCCTTGGAAGTCAACTACCCGAAGAACCTCTCTGACATGATGGCCCTAGCAGACAAATACGCTAGGGTGGAAGAGTCAAAAAGGTCGGCTCAAGCAGAATAGTCCGATAAAAAGGAGAAGAAAGGCTTGAAAAAGAACCGATTGGCTAGCCTTGCAAGCTTGCCTTATCACCATGGAGCCCCACCACCAAGAAAGCGAGCCAGAAGCCCGGCATGGAGGTTCAATTAATACACCCTCAAAGCAGCCCACAGAGTAGAACGTCCATCGAAGCTTCGACAACTACCCTAGCCGAACCCACTGGTGACTGGTAATGCTAATATGATTACTATGGTCGGCTCCTCCTAGGGATGGCCAAACAAAGAGGAGAACCAGCCTAAAAGAGCCTGGTGCGAAGGCTTGCCTTTTCAAATGAAGACCTTCAAGGGATACATTACCCTTAGGACATGAAACTCAGTTTACCTCTGAGCAATGAAGACCTTCAAGGGATATAGTACCCCCAGGACATAGAACTCAGATCACCTTCGAGCAATGAAGATTTTCAAGAGATATAGTATCCCTAAAACATGGAACTCGGATAAACCCCGAGCATATTACCAGTGAAGTATGCCTGAACTGAGCCATTTTGCTCATTATAATAAAACTTCACTCTTCGATTCAAATATTTCTTATTGAATAATAATCTTCCTTGAGTTATATATGAAAGGCAAATCTTGCCTGATCATTGACCCACGGTTCCATCCTTCGGGCCTCGGCAAGGCCGATCGGAGTCTTTCAAACCTTGGCACGGCCGAGCTTTCTACAAACCTTGGCAGGGCCAAGTAAAATCTTTTCTCCGTACCTTGGCAGTGCCAAGTAAAAGATCCTCTAGGCCTCGGCACAGCTGATTGAAGATTTCTTTAAACCTTGGCAAGGCTAAGTAAAATATTTTCTTCGTACCTCGATACAGCCGAGCTTTCTTCATACCTTAGCAAGACCAAGTAAAAGATCCTTCGAGCCTTGATAAGGCCGACTGGAGTCCTCTGAACCTCGGCACAACCAAGCTTTCTCCATACCTTGGTAGGGCCAAGTAAAAAATCCACTGGGCCTCAGCAAGGACGATCAGAGTCCTCCGAACCTCAGCATGGCCGAGCTTTCTCCATACCTTGGCAGGACCAAGTAAAAGATCCTTTGGACCTCAACACAGCTGATCGAAGCTTTCTCCAAACCTTGGCAGAGCCAAGTAAAAATTTTTTTCCATACCTTGCCAAGGCCAAGTAAAAGATCCTTCGGGCCTCAACAAAGCCGACCAGAGTCCTCCGAACCTCGGCATGGCTAAGCTTTCTTCATACTTTGGCAGGGCCAAGTAAAAAATTCTTTGGGCCTCGGTAAGGCCAACTGGAGTCCTCCAAACCTTGGCATAGCTGAGCTTTCTCTTACCTTGGCAAGGCCAAGTAAAAGATCCTTTGTGCCTTGGCAAGGCCGATCGGAGTCCTTCGAACCTCGGCATGGTCAAGCTTTCTTCATACCTTGGCAGGGCCAAGTAAAAAATCCTTCGAGCCTCAACAAGGCGAACTGGAGTCCTTCAAACCATTGCACGATCAAACTTTCTTCGTACCTTGGTAGGGCCAAGTAAAAGATTCTTCGAACCTCGGCATAGCCGAGCATTCTTCGAACCTTGGCAAGGCCAAGTAAAAATTCTTTGAACCTTGGCAAGGCCAAGTGAAAATTCTCCAAAGCCTTGGCAGGATCGACTCTACTCCCTATGCTAAAACCTATATTTCGGACTAGGGAGTGGAGGCCATGTGATACGAAGAAAAATTATCATCACATCAGTAAACATGCATAGCATCAAGGGTCGAGATATCTCCAATGTGGCTGATCAAGCCATGTTCGAATTGACTAACAAAGCTAGTTTAATGGATAACAAGAGTCAAACTTGGCCTTCAGCATTGGTCTTAGTACCGATGCTAGAGTCGGTCTTAGTATCGATGCCAGAGTCAATTTCGACACCAATGCCAAAGTCGATCTCAGCCCTGATACTAGAGTCGGTCTCAATGCTGACTCCAGAGTTAGTATCGATGCCAGAGTTGGTTTTAGTATCGATGCCAGAGTCAGTCTTAGTGCCGACGCCAAAGTCGGTCTCAATGCCGATAACAAAGTTGGTCTCTGGACCTTGGATGGACCGAGCTATCTCATTATCTCGGAAGGGTCAAGCCATCTTCAAATCTTGGTAGGGTCGAGCCATCTCATACCTTGACATGTTCAATCCTCATCCTCTCAATGTAAGTGCCATTGTTGATTTAAACCATGTTAGATATCTTGGAGAATGAACCACCCCAATAGCAAGGATTTCATAGTGAGATTCCCAAAACAAAAATGAGAGCCAAATACAATACTCAGTTCATGATCAATGAAATTTTAAATTTTTGATAAAGTGTTCGTCAGCTTCATCAACTGCCGATCCCCGTAACCGATGAAATTTTGGCCTTATCGGATGCCAACTCCCTAAAATGTATTTAAAAAATTAGGTAACTACTTACCTTCTTAGTAGCGTACAAATACCAAGTTCCAAGACGACCCTAGGTATGATGTTTCATATTCTCACAACTCTAGCAAAGGCGAGGATGCCTAAGAAATCCTCTCAAAGAAAGATCTTTCTGCTGGAGCCTTCTCCTCTTATCTGATTGCCAAGAGTTTTCACTGACTTAGGCATCGAAGGGTCTTTCGCAGGGACCACACCCTGTGTTTCCTACATAAAGACTGCCTTGCATGTCCACTCAGATAGGAGAGTGCTACTCGGATCTCGACGTGCACCATCCCTAAGCCAGAGAACAAAATTCAACAGCAACATGGATATTAGCAGATTTATAAAAGTTAAGCATGCTTAGGTAAGAGCGATGGGTGACCCCTGGAAAGTCAATTGAAAAATTTTTAGGGGAAAAATGGGAAAAGGCTTCGAGGCCATTTGCAAATTTTGTTGAGGGCAAATTGGAAAAGAAAATTGAAGGGCAAAATATCATGGTTAAGAGTGAGCCACGTGTTTTCCAAAAAGTGTGCATTAAGAGCTATCGAAGGCAAAATAAGAATTTCATTGGGTAATTTAAGACCCACTATTCATGCCTTAGCCCCCTAAGTCATCGAAAAATAAAGAAAGAAAGAAAGAGAGAGAAGAATCGGGCAGAAAGTGTTGCCCAGATATAACAACCCAAGAGGAAGGGTGAATTGAGTTTATTAAAAATTAATAGACTAACTAGCAAGTATGTGCACTTAAATATTTTTCACAAATAAATTAAGTGCACTGCAGTGAAGATAATATGCAAGCAACATAATAAATAGTACAACCAAATACAAGGAATTTATAGTGGTTCGATGCCAACCCTGTACCTACATCCACTCCCCAAGAATCTCTTGGGTATTCCACTATCACCACTAGCTTACCTAGCTAGCAAACTTGTTTATGGGTACAAGCAAGCCTTACACACTAGCCTTTTGGGCTAGTCTTCTTATTTATGGGTACAAGAAGACCTTACACACTAGCTTTCCAAGCTAGAAATTTTATTTATGGGTACAAGAGGACCTTACACACTAGCCTTCCAAGCTAGTCTTCTTGTTTATGGGTATAAGGGAATCTTTCACTCTAGCCTTCCAGGCTAGCACACTTGTTTACTAGCACAAGCAAGCTTTACATGATCAAGCATAATAATATCAAGTTAATATAAGATGCTCCAAATAAATGAGCAGATAAAATAATAAAATACTTAGCAACTTGAAGAGCTCAACACGAATTAGCTTCTTTCTTCAATAGCGCAGTAGCAACAATGAAGCTTTCGTATATGCTTTGAATGCTCTTCAAATAAGGTTGTTTGAGCTTTAATTGCAACTTCAAGAATCAGCAATGAATGAACTTTGATGGCTTGAAACAATCAATGCAACACTCCAATACAC
Source organism: Calamus simplicifolius (assembly GCA_900491605.1). Taxonomy (NCBI): domain Eukaryota; kingdom Viridiplantae; phylum Streptophyta; class Magnoliopsida; order Arecales; family Arecaceae; genus Calamus; species Calamus simplicifolius. The sequence goes on along the minus strand of UESW01004061.1, from coordinate 453,828 downwards.
CTCTTTACAAACAATAACTCTCTCTTTCAAATGATTCTTCTCACAAAATTTTCACTTTATTTTTCACATGATTTTTCACACTATATTTCTTCTCTTTTTCTCTTTCTTTTTCACACTTTTTCTCTTTCTTTTTCTGCTCAAGAATTACTGATCAATAGCTCAATATATAATCAACTCAGAAAAAATATAGCCGTTACATGACCATTGTGAAATAGAGAAGAGAGAGAGAGAAACAACAATACTTGGCAAGCTTACCTAAGGAGTGTGGCCATCCAAGATTAAGATTCGGTTGCCTAACTCTAGAGATTAGATACCCAAGTGAAGAATCAAAGAGCTCCAACAATGGAATTACTAGACAGAAAAATCACAGCAAGAACCAGCCAGCAAGATGTCCAAAATTCAAATGAGAACGACATCCCAAAACATAAAATTCCAAGCTAAAGGGAAAAGTAGCATGCCAATCCATAAAAACCAGCAAGCCAATGAATAAAGTTGGCATTCCAATCTTTTGATCTGGCATGCTAAGTTTGAATGTGAAAAAATCAGCCGAGAGCATCAATAAACTAGCAAGCCAATAATTCAATGACACGATAGCCGATTGCAAAAATATGAACCATTCATCCTTGCATCCCAAGCTCAGCAAGTGTTTTACTGCGGATATCCAAGTTTGCGCAACGACAAGCGAGATTGGTGGGCTGTTTCTAAAATCGTCCCACGTTCAACAATCGTATTAGAGGAGAGTTCATCAAGTCAATCAGCCGAGTGCCCTGCATTTCAAGAGGATGAGATGGAAATGCATGCAATTGAGGACGACACAAGGGCTCCTGAAACATCACTTAGAGATCCAAATGGTGATGTCCAAGAAATTGCGGATGCAAATGTTCAGGTTTCCTTCCGATGATAATGAAACTGAATCGCAGTCCGATACGACATCGGATGTTGAACCAACATTTCATGAAACAAATGACACCGATTAAACATAGAGGTTTTTTAAATTCAACTTTATTTTATAAGTGTTAAATTTTTACATAGTCAATCATTAATCGTAATTTAATTGCATGAATCTTTAGTATTTTCAGTATGACGGGCAGAGGTAGATCTATCGATGACATACGGAGTGAGCAGGACGTAGCCCTGCTACATCAGATCACATGAGCTTTGGAGATGGAGAGTTCGGATCTCCATACATCGCACAGCCTTCGATCTCTCCAGCAGTCGGTGGTGATCCTGCATTGGTATTACCATCCAGCCGATCGGCACATACCTCCGAGAGTTCTTCCACCATCGGTCGCACTGTACTTCAATTGGATGCTCATGGGCTGTAAGTATATACTAATTAAAAATATATGTTTATATTTTTAAGTCAATTACTTATAAACATGCATTTTTTTAACAGATTTATTGAGCAGCATCATGTATCGAGCCACATCAGCTCCGTATTTCAGAGGCGTGCAGATCCCAGTGGCTACGATTGGCGCCACGTATCTGCAGCCATGAGGAAGTTTTATTTTTCTGAGTTTCAGGTAAACTTATTAAATACAATTTATCACTGATATAAAATTTCTTAATCTTAATAAATTTGAAACTAACTATTTATTTTAATGCATAAAAAGTTTACGTGGGACCCTGCCAGCCATGATGCCATTAGGGCAGCATGGAAGGCTCTTACGGGACGCCGATACTCCGACATGCTTCATCGTTGGAGGTCATCGGGTCAGCGTCCTGCGCATATGCCAGAGGGTATTTGGCATGAGTGGCAGCAGGCCTGGCAGTCCGATGGCTGGCGCAGGAGGTCCGCATCAGCCAGCACGAACCGCCGATCCGAGAGGGGCGGTCCTGGCACGGGTCTCTCCCGCCACACTTCAGGCTCCATTTCGATTCAGGAGCACAGATGCCGTATGGTAAGAAAACATAAATAATTTAATTACTAATTTAGTTATTTATAAATATTTGTATTAATATCAATTTTTTTATTGTTATAGTCTGAGCAGGAGGGCGGAGATCCTGGTGAGTTTCGTCTATTCAGGGCGACACACACCAGGAGGGATGGTTCCTGGGTCGATACGCGATCACGGGAGGTTGCGGTAAGAAATTAGCTTTATGTAGTATCTGTTTAATTTCTAAAATTTTATTTAGAGAAATTTATTGATTCATTTATTGTTGATTTTATAATTCAAAGACACGAGTCGAGGAGCTTCGCTCCCAAGGCATCGCAGGTCGACTCAACTGATGGGGAGTCGCCTGTCGAACTCTCAGCAGAGGAGAGTCAACATGTGTTTTTGGAGGCTGTTGGTGCCCAGCCACGAGACCGCAGGGTCTATGGTCTGGGCACTAGAGCTTCTGCATATTTTCCCCATCAGGCCTCCAGCTCGCGATATTCTGGTGATATTCCTGCCGAGCGTTTAGACGACATTCGGAGATCTATTACGGAGGAGGTTCGGTAGGATGTTCGTCAGGAGGTTTGGCAGGAGTTTGAGCACGAGTTTGAGCAGCGTATGTGAGGCCATCAGCAGGAGCTTGCAGACGAGCGAGATCAGATGCGTCAGTTGCAGGATATGGTTAGCCGCATGTCGCAGGGTTTCCAGCCTCCACGAGTTCGAGCAGTGCGACATTCTTGATGTATTTTTTTTTACTTTTTATATTTTGTACATGAAAACTTCAAAATTTTAATATATTAATTATTTTTGGAAATTAAATGATTATTGTTTGGATCAATATGAGTGAAGAATGTTTCGATCAATATTTAAATGCAAAAAATTGTATTAACCGTTTTAATTTTTAATATTTTTTTTTTCAAAAAATTAATTAGCGATGCATTAGCGACTGAAATTGCATCGCTAAATTTTAAAATATTATTATTAAATATTACGACGCAATGACCTGGCGTCGTAATATTTTAAAAAAAATTTAATTAGCGACGTATTAGCGACTGAAATTGCATCGCTAATATATCTAAAATATATTATTAAATATTATGATGCAACTAAATGTGTTGCAATATTTAATAATAATAATTTAGAATATTAGCGATGCAATTTAAGTCGCTAATGCATCACTAATTAATTTTTTTTAAAAATAAATAAATTAATTAGCGACTCAATTGCGACGAGATTTTCCATCGCAAATATTTTTAAAAAATTATTTTTAAAATTAGCGACGCATATATGTTGCATCGCAATATTGCGATGCATTTAATTGCATCGCAATATATTGCAACACATTTATTACGTCATAGAGAGTCACTGTTAAGTGACGCAATTGCGACAAATTGAGATTGTGATGACCATCGTAGCGATGCCGCAATTGCATCGCTAATACGTCGCTATAGGGTGTTTAGCGACGCATTAGCGACGCATTTGGGCATCGCTATATTTAAATTTTCTTGTAGTGGTTGGCATGCTAATTTTTGAATCAGGAAGATACTAGCCAAGAGAATAAATAAACCGATAGACCAAAAAATCTCAATTAGCATGCTAATATTTGAAGCACAGGAAGCTAGCCGAGAGTCTTGAAAAATTAGCATGTCAATCCATCAACTAGCATGCCAAAAATAAGCACCAGGGAACCAACCGAATGTCTTGCAAAATTGGCATCCCAATTCCAAAATCTGGTTTTCCAATTTTACAAAGTTGGCCATCCAATTTCCATCATAAAAATATTACAGAGAGCTCCAAAGATATGGTCATCCAATTTTCAAAAATTGATAAGCTAATGAAAAGAGTATCAAATAAGTTGTTCATCCAATACCAAAATAAATTCGAGGAAGCATATTATGGCTTAAAAAAATAGAAAAAATCATAGTGAAGCCATGGATGAAACAAAAACTATGTAAAAATTTTAATTTTAATGAGAGATGATATATTCAATCCAATAAGCAAGAAAATAGAAATGAAGTAAAAAATGGGATTTGCCATGAAATTATCCAAACTCAATTTGTATTTGTAAATAAATATATGCACACAAAATACTTAAAATTTAAATCCTATGAAAATTTATTTTGCATTATAAATTTCTTGTTGAAATTATTTTGACAAGTAAATACATTTATAATAATGTTACTTTTCCTGTGTTACCTGTCATTTTGAATCATAATTTACCTTGGTTTGAAGCAACACCATCTTCTTGATGATTCATCTAAAATTTGTTTAACTCAACCACAAGATCATTAGTATCATACTTAATTATTTTGTAGTCATCAAAATTAATATAAGGTCAACAGAAAGAAAGAAAGGAAGAGAGAGAGAGAGGAAGAAGAAATGAAGAAGCTCTAGCTTGGGGAAGAGCTAGTTTTCAAGGTAAGCTCTAGCTTCCCTAAAAAAGCAGTATAGTATAGATCTTGCTTGGATTGATATAAATGTGATGATATCGATAGATATCCTAAATAGATGAAATGGTTGAAGAAAATAATACGATGTTTGAGGATTGAGTATGCATGTGTGCAGTATTTCAGGGAAACCTTACAAGCATGAACCCTGATAGTGTTATGTCTATGTATGATGGCATAGGTCTGGATGGTTGTTTCAGGGAATCGAAACACAGGAGTTAGCCCCAGTCAGGAGTGATAATTGCTAAGGTGAGTGGGTTTCTCATCTGGCTATGAAATTTATTTTGAGATATTGTATGGATATTTGTTATATATCTAATTGATGCTATGTTAAGCATGATGTTGCAAAAAGGGGTTTTTTAAATATGGGGAATGAGAACTAATATATGCGTATATTTTTGTAAAAGCATGAGTTTCTAAAGAAAATGAGTCTATAACATGGTTTAAAGCATAGCATGAGATGCAAGATAAAAACTGAGTGTGGGAATGAACTGAGGTTCATAAAAGTATATGAAATTGAGGAAAGAATATGAGTTCATAAAAGTATACTATTCGGAGAAAGAACACAAGTTTAGAAAAGAACCTGGATATGAGAAGAAGGTATGAATGTGAGAGAAGAGTCTAAGATTCATAAGAAAAACATGAGTGTCATAACAAGAGTATCAAATAGAGTAAAGAATATGAGTTTCATAATAAACATGAAATTGGAGAAAGAATATATGGTTTATAAGAGAGCATGAATGAGAGGAAAAAGGCACGAATTAGAGGAAAGGATATAAGTTTCATTAAAGAATATATACAAATATTTGAGGAAAGAATATGAGGATATGAAATGAACATAGAGTTCATGAAAAGAGTACATGTCTGAGGAAAGACTGAGTTTCATAAAAGAACATGAGATTGAGGGAAAAGCATGAGTTGAGGAAGGAGTATGGAACTGAGGAATGAACATGAGTTCTATTGTTGCCCAGATCTAGCAACCCAAGAGGAAGGGGTGAATTGGCTTTCTTAAAAATTAATTGGCTATCAAGTATGTGCACCTATATTCTTTCACAATTGATTATCATGTTTTGAGGTAAGTCTAATACATAATCAATCACATAAAAGAAACACAATCAAACACACAAATTTATAGTGGTCCGGTGCCAACCTTGCACCTACATCCACTCCCCAAGAACACTTTGAGAATTTCACTAGTCACCACTAGCCTAACTGGCTAGCAAACTTGTTTACGGGCACAAGCAATCAAACCTTACACACTAGCCCTCCAAGCTAGTCTTCTTGTTTATGGGTACAAGGGAACCTTACAAATCAATCCAGGTAGACCTCTACCCAACCATGTTTCACAACTATGAAACAAACTAAGGCACAAGCAATAGAATATTTAATACAACAAATGCTCCTAGATATGAGCATATTTAAAGCAATAAATGTACTTATCAACTTGAAGAGCTAATCCCAAAGTAGCTTCTTTCTTTAATGAACGCAGCAGCACAAGGAAGCTTTCGAGATGGCTTTGAATGCTCTTCAATGAAGGTAGATGAAGCTTGAAGACAACTTGAAGAACCAGCAATAAATGAGCTCCGATGGTTGAAAAAATAATCAAAGCAAAGCTTCAACAACCCTCAAACAACTCTCTCTTTCAAATGATTTTTCTCTCAATCAATATTTTTCAATATATCTTTTTCTTTTTGTATCTTCCTTCTCTTGTTTTTCTCTTTTGCTCTTCTAATTCTCTCTTGTTTAAAACACTATTCAAGATCACTATTTATAACAAGAACATCAAAAATAGAGCCGTTGTGAGAGGAAGGAGTCCGGCCAAGAAGTTTTAAGGAAGTAGCATTCCAAAAAATAAAAACCAAAATTCCAACGATGTGAAACAAAGAACCATCCGAGTGTTTCAAAAATATAGCATTTTAATTTGTTAAAACTGGCATTCTAAAAGATTCAAACAGAGAGCCAACCGAAACACCAAAAAATGTGGCACTCCAATTCGTGAGAATCGGTATTCCAGAATTTGGAACAGGGAGCCAGCCGAAGCATTAATAAAAGCGGCATTCCAATTCTTTAAAATCGGCATGCTAAGAATTGGAACAGGGAGCCAGCCGAAGTAATAAGGAAAGTGGCATTCTAACTTTTTAAAATCAGTAATCCAGAATTTGGAATAAGGAGCCAGCCGAAGCAATAAGGAAAGCGGCATTCCAACTTTTTAAAATCGGCACGCTAAGAATTAGAACAAGGGCCCACAGAGAGAGATTTAAAATTAGAATTCCAACACAACCCGTTAGCATGCCAAGATAGGAAGCCTGAGATCGACTGAGAGCTTCTTAGAATTAGCATGCCAACACTATCAATTAGTATACCAAGATACGAAGCTAGGGAAACGTCAATCTCCAAATACAAGGGACTAGCCAAGGATTTATCCAAATTGAATAAGCCAGAAATCTGAAGGCAACCAAAGGCAACCGAATGCAACCCGAATTTAAACCAAAGGCAACAATAGGCAACTGAAGGCAACCCGAATTTAAACCGAAGTCAACAAAATCTGGTATTTCGAATCAAAGATTGGTAACCTGAGATTCAAGCAATATGCATTCAATCCGAAGGCAATAGAGAATAAATATAATCGGTGATAACAGAGTTATAAATAGGAGCTTGTAGGATAATTGAATCCAATTTAAGACAATGCAAATATAATTAATCCTGAAAGTTATTTTGTCAGATAAATAGCATTATATCATGAATTACAGTGTACCTAGGATAGACAAAGTGTACTATTCCGTAATGAATAATCTGAAATTGATTTGATAGATAGATCATTAGCACAATATTAAATTGATTACCACAATACTTAATTGATTATCATAACACTTAATTGTTTAGCATAATACTTAATTGTTTTGCGTTTCATCAAAATCAATATGGGGTCAATAATCTCTCCCTTTTTGATGATGACAAAACCATTAAGAATTTGATAATAAATAAGTAATTCAATCAAGGCGGTCCTTGCAACTCTGAAAGCATAAGACAATGCGTGCTGAAATGTATGTATAACGTGCCAAAACCTTAAATTTCAAGAACATTTAAAATATGATATTTTGTAAAATTACATTGCATAACTCCCCCTTAGGTTTTGAATCAATGAAGTTTTTAAAAAGTTCAATTTGACTTGTGAAGTGTACGCTTTTCATTTCTCCCATTACACTTTTCAAAAACATGACGTTGAAAGTCAGAAGAATGTGTGTTTTCTATTTCTCCCATGATTATGAAGTGCAAAAATGCTTTTAAAAAAAAAATGTATGTTTTCTATAAAATCAGAATGTATGCTATGCTTTCCATAAAAACAATCAGAATGTATGCTTTCCATTTCTCCCCCTTTTTTCATTAATCAAAAAGAAGGTGAAAGAGTTTGCATCTATCACTGTATATCTTTTCTTCAATGGAATGAATAATGATAATCATAGAATTTTCAATATTAAGTAGATATTGTAAAGTGCAAATGAAATTAAACAAATCTTACAAACCATACAAACCAGTCAATTATAACATACAAGCCAATACACAAATTGGTCCGCAATAGTAAGTAGCAGTTATACAATTCATACAAACATAATAAAAAAGATAGTTTCAAAACAACATAATTCCAAAATGATAGAAATAATAAGGGTAGGAGCAGCAAATGCAGAAGTCTAGAAGCAATATCAATCTATGATGTCAACATGAGATGATGAAGAAGATCCACGAGCATGTATGGAAGGGCGAGATGATCTCAAATAAGGGGCAGGACGGCGAGTGGGGTCTTCAATATTAGGAGATAACTGAGATATAAAAGATTGAATTTCTTGTTGCATATTATGGCATTCATTAATGAGCTTAGAATGATTATCAAGAGCACGCTGGGCCTTGATAGTTTTCAATCTAAAAAGACATCTCATTACTTGCAATGCCAGCACTATTCAACAAAGAGTTCACATTTTCTCGGCTTGCCTAGCTCAGCAAAGAAATTAGAAATGTCCATCATAGTACCATAATTGAAAGCTTTTCCTTTAATGATGGTCACACCATGTTGTAAATCATATAGGCTTAATTTGATTTCATTTAGAGTAGAGAACATTGAAGATATGTGGGGAATCATGGTAGTATAAGAAGAAGAAGATAAACTGTTGACAGATCCACTAAGAGAAACAAATCAGAAATTCTACGAACCAAAGTCTCCATGTCATCATGATCCATTTTGGTAACCATAGGATGACTTAGTTGGAAAGGATTCTGAGCGAGTGGTGGAACATTGCGTGGATTTGGATCAGCAGTAGGATTGTTAACAAAAGACAAATTAACATTAATGGAAGGATTGGGGTCTAAAGGCATAAAACTTTGCTCGGCAAACATGTAAGTGTAGTTTGTAGGTTGATCAGTAAACATAGAAGTAAAATTCTAAGGTAAATTAGAATTAGAAGGATAATTATGATTTCAGTAGGAACAGAAGGGTAATTCAGATGTTCAATAAAAATTCCTGAGGCACAGTAGGTAGCTCCCCCTGGACAAGTGCATGATTTTCTTGCAATTTTCCTTTACTCCTAGTCCAAAGGCCATCTACCTTAGCAAAACTCATACGAGTTAAGACACGTTCATTGTAAACATCATTATCGCTAAGGTGGTAGGCATTCTCACCCCTAACATTAACATCGAAATGATTAAATACATGGGTAAGAAGCAGACCATAGGGTAGGGCAGCTCTAGACCTACTAACAGCCTCTTTCCTTACACAAATCATTTTCTAGATAGGTGTAGATGAGTTTGGGTTACAACATGATACATAAATGTTAAGTCACGATCATTCACATAATCAAAACTATCACTCCTAGACGTAAGACAGCGGGAAACAATACTGTGAAGTAATCTCATTTCCGCATTTAGATCTTTAGCAAACACACGATCAATGTTAGAAGCATCATCAATATCCAGAACAATCTCTAATTTAAATAGTCTATTTTCAAGAGTATCATCACCAGAATCATTACTTGAAATATTCAAAATTTGACTCAAAGAAGTTTCATCAAATTCAATTCTGACACCCTTAACAGTTGAAGTTACTCTATCATTCCCAAAACTAATATTATGATAGAAAATTTTAACAATATCGGGGTAAATGGGTAGGTTTGTTTTAAGTAAGTGTTCCCATCCTTGATAAGCTAGATTTTCTCTAATGAAAAAATTTTTAGAAGCTAAAACTCAAAATCCACAATTTTTCCAAAAGCTAAAGATCTTCTAATCATAGAATAAAGCTTGAAGGATTAGAGGGAGAGCACTCACTAATGCCTCTGGATGATATCCACGCACAGATTTACCTTTCGGAGCCATAGATCCAAAGAAATCAATGAGATTTAAGTTGAAATGAAGAAATGGAAGAGAAGGAGATGGCCGGTTGGCTTGGACTTGAAGAAATCGATGAAGCATGGCTTGGGAAGAAAGAAAGTTTTGGAAGAAAGATGGAATAAGTAGTAGCCGATTCCTCTCACCAACATTGGAATTCCACTTTTGCAAAGTTGGTACTCCAAAATAGGAAAGTTAGGAGACCGGTTGACAAAAGATGGAATGCCAAAGTATGAAAATCGGTAGACCGATTAAAATGCCAAATAAAGATTCCATTCATTCATTTCATCATCCGAAATAATTTGAAATTGATCTAATAAAATATTAAAAAATAAGAAATATGAAGATCAAACAATTGCGATTCATATGATATAAAATTCATGCAATCATGATGAGTATAGGTGAGTATATAAATTAAACAATCATGATGACACATTTAAATATAAGGGTCAAGCATACCAAGCTCTCTTCTAATTTCACAAAATTTTAATTCATCAAGGGGTTTTGTGAAAATGTCAGCGAGCTACAAATTAGTACAAACATGCTCAAGCAAAATATTACCATTATTTACATGATCCCTAATAAAATGATGCCTAATCTCTATATGTTTGTCCTAGAGTGCTGAATAGGATTTTTGGTTAAATTGATAGCACTAGTATTATCACATTTTATTGTAATATTTTTAAGTTTGATGCCATAATCTTCTAGTTGTTGTTTAATCCATAAGATTTGAGCGCAACAACTTTCAGCCGCAATGTACTCAGCCTCAGATGTGGACAGTGCCACTGAAGTTTGTTTCTTGCTAAACCATGAGATTAAATTAACACCTAGGAATTGGCAAGTTCCATTACTAGATTTTCTATCTAATTTACAACCTGCAAAGTCTGATTCAGTGTACCCTATTAAGTCTATGCTAGATTGTTTGTCATACCATAATCCTAAGTTTACTGAACCACTCAAATATTTAAATATTCTCTTAACAGCTAATAAATGAGGTTCCTTAGGGTTAGCTTGATATCTAGCGCACATGCATACACTGAATGGTATATCTGGCCTACTAGCAGTCAAATATAATAAAGATCCTATCATTCCTCTATATAATTTCAAATCAACATTTTTATCAGTACTACAAGAGTTTAGTCTACAAGAGGAGCTCATAGGTGTACTGATATACTTAGAGGTCTCCATGCCAAATTTCTTTAACATTTCTTTGATATATTTGCTTTGGAAAATGAAGATTCTATCATCACTCTGCTTGATTTATAGTCCAAGAAAATAGTTTAATTCTCCCATCATGCTCATCTCGAACTCTCCCTGCATAAGCTTAGTAAAGTCTTGACATAGTATTTCATTAGTAGAACCGAAAATGATGTCATTAACATAAATTTGGACAATAAGCATATCATCATTTTCTCTTTTAATAAAAAGTGTTGTATCAACATTTCCTCTAATGAATTTATTGCTAATTAGGAATTTGCTTAATCATTCATACCATGCTCGAGGAGCTTGCTTCAAACCATACAATGCTTTATTCAATTTGAAAACATGGTTTAGAAACAAGTGGTTCTCAAATCCTGGTGGTTGCTCGACAAAACTTATTCAGCAATATATCCATTTAGGAAAGCACTTTTAACATCCATTTGATATAATTTGAAATTCATAAAGTATGAAAAGCAAGTAATAATTTTATGGCTTCTAGTCTAGCAACAGGAGCATAAGTTTCATCAAAATCAATTCCCTCTTCTGACAATAACCTTAGCTACTAGTCTGGCTTTGTTTCTAACTATATTACCATGCTCATCCAACTTGTTTCTAAATACCCATTTAGTCCCAATAATTGGATGATCATATGGTCCATTAACTAGCGTCCATACATTATTTCTTTCGAATTGATTTAATTCTTCATGCATAGCATTTATCCATTCTATGTCATCTTTAGCATCTTCAAAACATTTAGATTCAATATGGGATACAAATGCTAAGTTATTATAAGTATGTTTAAATGAAGATCTAGTTTTAATACCATGCGAGATATCACCAATGATAAATTCCTTAGGGTGATTGTGTACATACCTTTAATCCTTTTCTAGGTCATGATTGCCTTGTGTTTCTTCATGATTTACCTCTTCTTGATTGGTTTGAACATTTGCGTCTTTTTTTCCTCTAAAGTAATTTTCTTCACTTGATTTTCAATTTCTCCTGCATCATCAATAGCCTTTCTCTTCCTTATTGGAAGATCATTAGTTTCATCAAAAGAAACATGAATTGACTCTTCTATTACTAAATTATTTCTGTTGAAAACTCTGTAGGCTCTACTAGAAGAAGAGTAACCAAGAAAAATATCTTCATCAGGTTTTGGATCGAACTTGTCAAGATTTGATTTTCGATTAATCAATATAAAACATCAATATCCGAAAACACAAAATATGAAATGCTGGGTTTTCGATCTTTGTAAAGCTCATAAGGGGTCTTTTTCAAAATAGGTCTGATTAAGGCTCGGTTTAAAATGTAACATGAGGTGTTGATTGCTTCTACCCATAAGTACTTTGGGAGATTGCTCTCACACAACATGGTATGAGCCATTTCTTCCAAGGTTCAATTTTTTCTTTCTACAACTCCATTTTGTTAAGGTGTTCTAGGTGCGGAAAAATTATGATTAATGTCATGCTCATTGCAAAAACTTTCAAAAAGATGATTTTTAAATTCTTTTCCGTGGTCACTCCGAATCGATAAAACTAAAACTCCCTTTTCATTTGTAATCTTTTTAAATAAGTTTTGAAATGCAGTAAATGCTTCATCTTTTCTTGCTAAAAATAAAATCCAAGTAAATCGAGAGAAATCATCAATAATTACAAAACCGTAACATTTTCCTCCTAGACTTGTAGTTCTAGTTGGTCCGAATAAATCCAAATGCAGTAATTCTAATGGTCTATTAGTTGAAATCATATTTTTAGATTTAAATGAAACTCTAGTTTGTTTTCCTAGTTGACATGCATCACAAATCTTATCTTTTTAAAATTCAATTTTGGTAAACCTTTGACTAAATCCTTTTTAAGTAGTTTTGAAAGAAGATCCATACTAACATGTGCAAGTCTACGATGCCATAACCAACTTGATTTAGCAATTTTAACATTCATAGCAACTAAACAATCAAAGTCATGGTCATTTAAATCATTCAGATCAATAGTATAAACATTTCCATGCCTGTGACCAATAAGTTTCATGCAATTATTAGCAGGATTTGAAACAATTCAAACAGATGATTCAAAAATCACTTTGAAACCTTTCTCACATAATTGACTAATACTTAACAAGTTATGCTTTAAACCTTTAACTAACAAGGCATTTTCAATATATGCATGAGGGATGACACCAATTTTACCAATACCAATGATTTTACCTTGGCCATTATCTCCAAAGGTGACTATCCCTCCATCTTTAGCTTCTAAAGTGATGAACTGTGATTCATCACCAGTCATGTGCCTTGAACACCCACTATCAAGATACCATTTTCATTTAGATCCATGGGTTGCAAGACACACCTGCAAACATAATATCACATCTTGCTCTTAGGTACCCAAGCTTTCTTGGGTCCTTTGGGGTTAGATAAAATGGTTCCTTTTGGAATCCATACCTTTTTAATACTGTCACATGCATAGGACTTGTGTCCCTTTAAACCATATTTAAAATATGTAATATTAGATGATTGACCAGCATGTTTGAAAATATTTTTCAAAGATTTTTATTTTCTAAGAGGATTATATCCTAATCCTGCTCTGTCAAAAATAGCTTTTTGGCTATCTAAAATCATATTTAATTTTAAAGAACTTAATGTGAATTTATCAACTATAGATTTAAGTCTGTCAACTTCATCTTTCAAATCCTTGTTTTCTTTCTTCAAAAATTAATTTTCTTCAATATATTTATTATTTTCTAAAACTAGGTTTTGCATTTGATTTTTCAAATCTTTATTTTTGGAACTAAGGTTAGCAAAATCATCAACTAACTCATAGAATGCACCATGCAATTCTTCAAATGAAAAATTATCAAGGAAACTTGGACTTACCTCCTCGTTGTCTGCCATGAAGTAAAGATTGGCCACTTCATTCTTTTCTTCTCCTTCGGAGCTGGAACTTTCAGAATCACTCTATGTAGCCATCATTGCCTTTTTCTTAAATTTCTTGGGACCTTTCTTTAGTTATGGATATTCTGATTTAAAGTGTCCCGACTTCTTGCATTCATAACAAATAATTTCTTTTTCCTTTTCTTTATTCCCATCTTCTTTTGTAAATGGTTTCCTTTTTCCTCCGAACTTCTTCTTTTCATGAATCTCTTAAATTTTGTAGTAATGAGAGCCATGTCCTCATCATCACTATCATCCTCAGATTCATCTGACTCTTTCTTTAGTTCAGAAATTTTAAGAGCCATAGTCCTACTTTTCTTAGACTCGTCCTCATCGGTGTGTTATTTGATTTGAAGCTCATGAGTCATTAAGGATCCCAACAATTCTTATAGGGATAAAATATTAAGGACCTTTTCCTCTTGAATAGTAGTGACTTTGGCCTCCCAAGACCTAGGCAAAGATCGCAATACCTTCCTCACAAGATCAGTATTAGTATATGATTTACCAAGACTTTTAAGTTCATTTATAATGTCAGTAAATCTAGTAAACATTTCAAAAATTGATTCACTAGCATCAATCTTAAATAATTCATATTTATGGAAAAGCATATTAATTTTAGATTCTTTCAGTTGATTAGTACCCTCATGGGTAACTTCTAATCTATCCCAAATTTTTTTAGCAGATAAATAAGTAGATATGCGATTAAATTCATTAGCATCCAATGAGCAATATAAAACATTCACGGCTTTAGCATTGAGCTAATTCAACTTTTTAACATATTCATCACATTCCGTTTCCAGTTTAGGAATCGCCATGTTATCTAGTCTAGTTGTGGGTGTGTGAGGACCATTTACTATGATATTCCATATCATAGTCAATTGCTTAAATGAAAATTTTCATTATAGCTTTCCAATATCTATAATTTGTGCCATTAAATAATGGTGGCCTATTAGTGGATTGTCCCTCACTCAACAAGGTTGCCATAATCTTTAGCTCCAAGCTTTTTAGGGCTTAACAACAAGAGCACCTGCTCTGATACCACTTGTTGCCCAGATCTAGCAACCCAAGAGGGGGGGTGAATTGGGTTTCTTAAAAATTAATTAGCTATCAAGTATGTGTGCCTATATTCTTTCACAATTGATAATCGTGTTGTGAGGTGTGTCTAATACACAATCAATCACAAAAAAAGAAACACAATCAAACATATAAAATTTATAGTGGTCCGGTGCCAACCTTGCACCTACATCCACTCCCCAAGAACACCTTGGAAATTTCATTAGTCACCACTAACCTAACTGGCTAGCAAACTTATTTACGGGCACAAGCAATCAAGCCTTACACACTAGCCCTCCAAGCTAGTCTTCTTATTTACGGGTACAATGGGACCTTACAAATCAATCCGGGTAGACCTCTACCCAACCATGTTTCACAACTATGAAACAAACCAAGGCACAAGCAATAGAATGTTTAATACAACAAATGCTCCTAGATATGAGCAGAATTAAAGCAATAAATGTACTTATCAACTTGAAGAGCTAATCCCAAAGTAGCTTCTTTCTTTAATGAACGCAGCAGCACAAGGAAGCTTTCGAGGTGGCTGAATGCTCTTCAATGAAGGTAGATGAAGTATTGGCCCAATTATTGATTTTGATGATTAACAAAAGCCATGAGTATATTCACATTTTTGATAAATTTATGGAGTGTTTCAGGTATTAAGAAAGTTTAACAATTCAAATCTCACTCAAAATTAATTTTAAGATGAGTTTCAAATTGTAATTTTCAAAAGTTCAGACCTTGGAGTCGACACCTATAAGTCAGGAGTCGACACATGGGCGTATCAGAATAGTTTTCATAATTCGGCACGGTCTAGAGTCGACACATGGATGTCTGGAGCCGACTCCAACCTGAGAGACAGAAGTATGCTTTTCTACATCAGTTTTTGGAGCCGACACATGGAATTCGGGAGCCGACACCTGAGATTCAAGAGCCGACACCTAGAATGAGTGGAGCCGACTCTAACCTGAGCACAGAGAGCGTATTTTGAGCCATATTTAGAGTCAACACCCTCTGTTTCGGGAGCCGACACCTGGATGCGGGGAGCCGACACAACTTTTCGGGAGCCAACCCTCAACAAAAACTTTTAGGGGGCGTTTGGTACATCGCCAGGTAATCCTGAATGGTAATGTGGATTACCTATAAGATAGATTACCACTGGATAGATTGCCAGTAATGCTGATTACTGTATTTGGTATGCACAGGTAATCTTACAGTAATATTGATTACTGTGTTTGGTATGACAAACAGATTACCAGTCATATAGCATCAAATCCCCAAAATACCCCTAAATCAAATCTATTAAAAATTTATATATACTATTAAGTTTAGGTATAAAAGTTGGATATTAGTTACAATCATATTTTTATTTACAATCCCTGGATGCATGCGCCGGATTTGGTAAAAAAAGAAAAAAAAAAAAAGACGTTAAGGGCCTGGCTGTTAGCTTATCTGAGCTTTTTTTTTTTCTGTTGAAAGAAGTTACAGCAAGCCATTAATGAGATCTTATTTAATTTAACGCATGGTATTAAAACATATACTATTAATAGTACTATATATATTATCTTCAATGCACCAGCCTAATATTATCTAAAATGCACCCGCCTCTTCCGTTTATAAAAAAAGAAACTAAAAAAAAAGAACGGCGCAACAAAAAAAATTGATAAAAAAAAAAAGCAGCCTCTTCCGTTAGTAGCAAAACAAAAGAAACTGATAACAGCTACTTAAAAAAAAGAAACGGATAGAGAAAGAAAAAGAACAACTAATATAAAAGTTTATTTATCATATAAATATGAGCATTATCTGTTATTTATCCTTTTAAAATAAGATAAACATGAGCTTTTTTTTGGCTTTTTGGAAAAGGATAATTTTGAAATATTGTTACATACAAACAATCGTTTCATGTTTACAAAGTTTGAATAAAAGGATGATAATTTACCTTTGAAATCGATCGGATTTGTTGGCGTCTCCACCTTTCCTCTTTCCTTTTGCTCACGGTCTCTCTTTTTATTCTCTTTCCTTATTTATCTCATTTAAAAGGAAGATGAGGGGACAGGGATAATTTTGTCAAAAAAAAAGTTTATCAGTCCGGTAATCTGGATAGACACCTCCCCCTGAGGTAATCTGGATTACCTCTCATGAGGTAATCCAGATTACCGTTGCAAGATAGATTACTCAAAAAAATGTATACCAAACGCAGCTATCCGGTGGGCCCAGTTTAAATTACCGGTAATCTGGATGGATTACCAGCTACCAAACGCAACCTTATTACCATTTTTGGATACACGAAGTGGAGCCGACACATGAAAAGTTGGAGCTGACTCCAACCAGACAGGAATGGATTTTCAAAGTGTCAGAACGGCCTCCAACGGTAACTTTTTCTCACCTAATTTCTAACGGCTATTTTTCTTGTGTGTAGGAGCAATCCAAGGACAGAAATAACGGCTAGTTTTCCACCTAATCTTGGATTAAAGAAAATCTATAAAAAGGGAAGAACGAAGCATTAAAAAAAAAATGAAGAACGAAAAAAAGATGGGAGAAATATCAAAAAATCGAGATATTCAAGAGAGCCATTTCAAAAGAGAAATCTCTCTGAGCTCACCCATCTTCTAAAGAAAGATTCAAAAGAAATTCAAGGCGTACAAAGTTCAATTTTGAAGGATTTCAAAGAAGGAAAAGAAGAAGCCAAAACCTATTTTTTCCCATCTTCTCAACAATAAATTCCTGGGTGAAATCTGAGCTGAAGCTTGATTTAACCTTTCAAAGGAGAAGAGGAAAAGAAGAAAAGAAGCCAAGCCTACATTCAAATCGCTTCAAACAGGCTTTTCTATTCCTTGTCTATTTATATTGCATATTTGCTCATTTGAGGAGCTGTTGTCATTGTAAACATTAATTGATTTCATTTGATTGCTAATTCAATCAGGGGGATTGAATTAGTGGAGGTGGTATACCTCGGGTAAAGCTAAATATAGCTTGAGGTTGGGTTTTATGCTGGTAAGCCCGGAAAATCGGCTGGGTTCATTGTGATCCTGGGTAAAACAACAAGTTTGAGTTATGAGCTTGTAAAACAACTCGACTGTAATCAAGAGGATTATAGTATGGACCCAAGTGGAGCTTGGGAGTGGACGTAGGTGTTGGTTACACCGAACCACTATAAAATCTTTATATTTGTAGTGTTTTGATCTCTCTCTATCTCTTCTTTAATTGCTTGTGCTTAGCTTTGATTAACTCCATTCGCTTGCATACTTTGATATCAATCGATTTAATTTTAAAAAGAGTTAAATTTTTTTTAGAACCCAATTCAACCCCCCCTCTTGGGTTGCCATCTAGGCCAACAATTGGTATTAGAGCAAGTGCTCATTTGAATTTGGTCTAACGATCAAGAACAAAAGATCCAAATGGCAGCTCAAGCTAATTCATCTTATTTAGAAGGTCAATCCACTAATCGAGCTCCTTTATTCAATGGAACTAATTATGGTTATTGGAAAGCTAGGATGAAGATTTTTATTCAAGCACTTGACTATGACTTATGGGGAATCATAGTTAATGGTCCACACCCACCCACAATTAGAGTAGACAACATGGTGATTCCTAAATCGGAAATGAAATGGGATGAACATGATAAGAAGTTGGCTCAGCTCAATGCTAAAGCCATGAATATTTTGTATTATTTATTAGATGCAAATGAATTTAATCGAATTTCTACATGTATTTTCGCAAAAGAAATTTGGGATAGATTAGAAGTTACCCATGAGGGTACTAATCAAGTAAAAGAATCAAAAATTAATATTTTGGTGCATAAATATAAACTTTTTAGCATGGAACAAACTAAAATAATTACATGCATGTACACAAGATTCACTGATATTGTAAATGGCTTGAAAAGTCTTGGTAAGACTTATACTAATTCCAAACTTGTGCGTAAAATTCTTAGGTCTCTTTCAAGATCATGGAAAGCGAAGGTGACTGCAATCCAAGAAGCTAAGGATTTAAATGTTTTACCTTTGGAGGAGCTACTTGGATCCTTAATGACCTATGAGCTGACTATGAAACAACATCAAGAGGAAGAAGTTAAGAAGAAGAAAACTATTGCTCTTAAGGCTACAGAAAGTGAGAAAAGCTGCAGTGATGATGATGATGATGAGGAGACTGCACTCCTTGCAAAGAAATTCAAAAGATTCATGCAAAGAAGGAGACCCTTCCACAAGAAAAAGTCTAGAACAAAAATGGAAGGAGAGAAAGAGAAAGAAAAGGACAAAAAAAAGGAAAAAGAGCCCTTAATATGTTATGAGTGCAAAAAATTGGGGCATTTCAGATATGACTATCCTCAATTGAAGAAAGCCTACAAGAAGAAGAAGAAGGCTTATGTTGCAACATGGAGCGATAGCGAAGAATCCTCTTCCGATAAGGAACAAAAAAAAGTTGCAAACATTTGCTTCATGGCAAACAACGATGATGAGGTATGTACCGAAACCTTCAATGATGATTTTACATTTGATGAATTATATGAAGATTTCAATGAATTAGTCAATGATTTTCAAATTTTGAAAAAGAAAAACAAGTTTTTGAAAAATGAAAACTTAAATCTGTGTAAAGAGAAAAATGAATTAACACTTGAAGTTAAAGATTTAAAAGATGAAAAGGAGAGATTTCTAAAAGAAAAAGAATCAATCATGAATAAAAACCTTAACTTAAAAAAAGAAGTTGAAAAATACAAGAACATAGTCAATAAATTTACATATAGCTGTAAAAAACTGAATTTACTTTTAAGTAATCAACGGGTTATTTTTGATAGAGCTGGATTAGGATATAGACCAAACATGAAACAAAAATTTATAAACAATTTCTTTGTTAAGAAAATAAATGATGTTACATGTTACAATTGCAACAAGAAAGGTCATAAATCTTATGAATACAATGCAAAAAAAAGTAACAAGAAATTAAATGTTGAAGGAAAGAAAATATGGGTTCCAAAAGGAATAATCTTTTTTGCTACTAACCATGAAGGACCCAAGAAGGCTTGGGTACCTAAATATAAGACTTGATCATTTTGCAGGAGTGTCTTGCGGCCAAAAGATCAAAGTGAAAGTGGTATCTCGATAGTGGCTGCTCAAGACATATGATGGGTGACAAGGATCAATTCATCACCCTTGAAAGCAAAAGAGAAGGAGTTGTTACGTTTGGTGACAATGGCAAAGGCCAAATCATGGGGTTTGGTAAAATTCAAATAACTCCCTCCATATTTATTAAAAATGTCTTATATGTTAATAGTTTAAAGCATAATCTAATTAGTATTAGCCAATTGTGTGATAAAAGTTTCAAAGTATCATTTGAAGCTTCTATTTGCACTGTTTCTAATCTCATTGATAATAGCATTGTATTTATTAAAATAAAAATGGCAATGTATACTTGATTGATTTAGACAATCTGTCTACTAGTAATCATTGCTTAGTTGCTGATAATGCTAGTATGAATGAGATTGGATGGCTGTGGCATCGTAGATTAGGTCATGCAAGCACACACCTAATTTTAAAATTAATTAGAATGGATTTAGTAAAAGGCCTTCCACAACTAGATTTTGAAAATAACAAAGTTTGTGATGTATGTCAATTTGAAAAACAATCTAGAAACTCTTTCAAAACTAAAAACATTGTTTCCACTTCTAGGCTACTTGAACTACTTTACATGGATCTCTTTGGACCTACTAGAACCACTAGTCTAGGAAGAAAGAAATATGATCTTGTGATAGTAGATGATTATTCTAGATTCATTTGGGTATTGTTTTTAGCTCATAAGGAAGAAACCTTTCCAATATTTCTAAAATTTTTAAGAAGGTCACAAATGAGAAAAATAACACCATAGTGTCTCTTAGAAGTGATCATGGCACAGAATTTGAAAATCATTTATTTGAAAACTTTTGCATTAAAAATGGCATCCATTATAATTTCTCTGCACCTAGAACACCTCAGCAAAATGGAGTTATAGAAAGAAAGAATAGAACCATAGAAGACATGGCCTGTACCATGCTATGTGAAAGCCAACTCCCAAAGTACTTCTGGGCGGAAGATATAAACACGGCATGTTACATTCTTAATAGAGTTTTAATTAGGCTAATCCTTAAGAAAACTCCTTATGAACTATGGAACAATAGAAAACCAAACATTAGTTACTTTCATGCATTTGGTTGTAAATGTTTCATTCATAATAATGGTAAAGATAATCTTGAAAAATTTGATGCAAAATCAGATGAAGGCATATTCTTAGGATATTTAACTTCTAGTAAAGCCTATAGAGTGTTTAACAAGAGAAACTTAATTGTAGAAGAATCTATTCATGTAGTTTTTGATAAATCTTTAGCATTGAGTTCGAAAAAGATTGATGATGAGGAAGATACAAATTTACTTGAGAGAGATATTGAAAAATTGAATATAGATGTATCTTTAGATCATGAACAAGAAGCTAAAGATGATGATTCTCCTAGTGTTGATGTTGTTGATACTAATCATATTGATGTAGATCTTCCTAGAGATTGGAGATATGCCTATGGTCATCCAAAATAATTAATTATAGGTGATCCATCTCAAGGAGAAAGAACTAGATCATCAATGAGAAACATCAATAATTATCTTGCATTTATATCTCAAATTGAATCTAAAACTATTGAAGAAGCTGAAAAAGATAATAATTGGATGTTAGCTATGCAAGAGGAATTAAATCAATTTACTAGGAATAATGTCTAGACCCTTATAGATAGACCTAAAGATCATTCTGTTATAGGATTAAAATGGGTATTTAAAAATAAATTAGATAAAAATGGCATAGTAATTAGAAACAAAGCTAGATTAGTCGCAAAAGGATATAATCAAGAAGAAGGAATTGATTTTGATGAAACTTTTACACCTATAGCTAAATTAGAAGCAATTAGATTATTACTTGCATTTGCATGTCATATGAATATCAATTTATTTCAAATGGATGTTAAAAATGTATTTTTAAATGGATTTATAATGAGGAAGTTTTTGTTGAACAACCACCTGGTTTTGAAGATCATAAATTTTTAAATCATATTTTTAAATTGCACAAAGTACTTTATGGTTTAAAACAAGCACCTAGAGCTTGGTATGATAGGTTAAGCAAATTTCTAATTAAAAATAATTTTTCTAGAGGAAATGTTGATAAAACAATATTTTTGAAAAGAAAAGATAAGGATTTATTAGTAGTACAAATATATGTTGATGATATTGTATTCGGTGCTACTAACAATCTCTTGTGTCAAGAATTTGCTAAGTTAATACAGGGTAAATTCGAGATGAGCATGATGGGAGAACTCAATTTCTTCCTGGGACTCCAAATCAAACAAGAAAGAGAGGGAATCTTCATCAACCAAACAAAGTACACAAAGAAAATCCTCAAAAAGTTTGGGATGGAATCAATCAAAACCCTTGGAACACCAATGAGTCCTTCATGCAAACTAGACAAAGATGAAGACGATAAGCCAGTTGATCAAAAATATTATAGAGGTATGATCGGATCACTACTTTACTTAACGGCAAGTAGACCTGATATCATGTTTGTTGTTTGCTTATGTGTTAGATATCAATCTGAACCTAAAGAATCACATTTAATTGCTGTAAAAAGAATACTAAGATACTTGAGTGGAACTAAAAATGTAGGTTTATGGTATTCTAGAGACTCAACACTAAATTTGAATGCTTATTCTGATTCTGATTATTCTGGTTGTAAACTAGATAGAAAGAGTACAAGTGGAGCATGTCAATTTTTAGGAAGTAACTTAATCTCTTGGTTTAGCAAAAAGCAAAATTTGGTTGCATTATCAACTGCTGAAGCAGAATATGTTGTAGCTGGAAGTTGCTGTGCTCAAATCCTTTAGATTAAGCAACAACTTGAAGATTATGACATAACACTTGATAGAACTCCTATTAGATGTGATAATACTAGTGCAATAAACCTAACTAAAAATCCAATTCAACATTCAAGAACTAAGCACATTGAAATTAGATATCATTTCATTAGAGAACATGTAGCTAATAATGATATTTGTCTAGAATATGTTAATACTAAGGAACAATTAGCCAATATATTTACAAAACCTTTGAGTGAAGAGAGATTTTGTTATCTTAGAGGAGAGTTAGGGATTTCTGATCCGTTGGAATGACTCGAAACCCTTAAGTTCAATTATCTAGATTTCATTCAATATCTTGAAAATTTCTTCATGATTTTAAGAAAAATTTATCTAGATTATTAAACCAATTGATTCTCTATATTCTAAGGATTTTTATCATATTTATTGATTTTTTATTTTGATGAGTTTCGGATTTCTGAAACTCTTATCTATTTTTGAATCTGTCTTGGAGTCGACACCTCAATCTTTGGAGTCGACACCTTATTTCTATGTCGCTCTCGGTCAGGGACCTTGGAGCCGACACCCGCTTTAGCGAAGCTGACTCCAGTTCAGGCGCTAACCATTTTAGTGAGTTGGAGTCGACACCCGACTTTGCGGGAGTCAAAACCTAGTGGACCCTTTTCGACTATTTAGGGCCGAGTCGACACCTCTTCGACCTAATCTTACTCAAATCATCACCAAATCCTCTCTAAACCCTATCAAAACTTGAAATTTCAAAATGAAATGATATATAAGGAGAGAAAATTTTATTTTGAGTTTCATAGGGGGAGCTACCTCATTCAGGGGTAGCTTAACTATGATAACTTATTCCTATCGTAAAACTCTTTGATTAATCATGCATATACTCAATGTTTTTGTCATCATGAAAAAGGGGGAGATTGTTGACCCAATTATTGATTTTGATGATTAACAAAAGCCATGAGTATATTCACATTGTTTCTGACAAATTTATGGAGTGTTTTAGGTATTAAGAAAGTTTAACAATTCAAATATCACTCAAAATTGATTTTAAGATGAGTTTCAAATTGTAGTTTTCAAAAGTTCAGACCTTGGAGTCGACACCTATAAGTCAGGAGTCGACACCTATAAGTCAGGAGTCGACACATGGGCGTATCAGAATAGTTTTCAAAATTCGGCATGGTCTGGAGTCGACACATGGATGTCTGGGGCCGACTCTAACCTGAGAGATAGAAGTATGCTTTTCTGCGTCAGTTTCTGGAGCCGAGACATTGAATTCGGGAGCCGACACTTGAGATTCGGGAGCCGACACCTAGAATGAGTGGAGCCGACTCTAACCTAAGCACAGAGAGCATATTTTGAGCCATATTTAGAGTCGACACCCTCTATTTTGGGAGCCGACACCTGGATGCGGGGAGCCGACACATAACTTTTCGAGAGCCGACCCCTCAACGAAAACTTTTATTACCATTTTTGGATACACGAAGTGGAGCCGACACATGAAAAGTTGGAGCTGACTCCAACCTGATAGGAATGGATTTTCGAAGTGTCTAAATGGCCTTCAACGGTAACTTTTTCTCACCTAATTTCTAACGGCTATTTCTCTTGTGTGTAGGAGCAATCCAAGGACAGAAATAACGGCTAGTTTTTCACCTAATCTCGGATTAAAGAAAATCTATAAAAAGGGGAGAACAGACTATTTAAAAAAAATGAAGAACAGAAAAAAGATGGAAGAAAGATCAAAAAATCGAGATATTCAAGAGAGCCATTTCAAAAAGAGAAATCTCTGTGAGCTCGCCCATCTTCTAAAGAAAGATTCAAAAGAAATCCAAGGCGTACAAAGTTCAATTTCGGAGGATTTCAAAGAAGGAAAAGAAGAAGCCAAAACCTATTTTTTTCCATCTTCTCAACAACAAATTCCTGGGTGAAATCTGAGTTGGAGCTTGATTTAACCTTTCAAAGGAGAAGAGGAAAAGAAAAAAAGAAGCCAAGCCTACATTCAAATCGCTTCTAACAGGCTTTTCTATTCCATGTATATTTATATTGCATATTCGCTCATTTGAGGAGCTGTTTGTCATTGTAAACATTAATTGATTTCATTTGATTGCTAATTCAATCAGGGGGATTGAATTAGTGGAGGTGGTATACCTCGGGTCAAGCTAAATATAGCTTGAGGTTGGGTTTTGTGCTGGTAAGCCCAAAAATTGGCTGGGTTCATTGTGATCCTGGGTAAAACAATAAGTTTGAGTTGTGAGCTTGTAAAATAACTCGACTGTAATCAAGAGGATTATAGTGTGGACCCAAGTGGAGCTTGGGAGTGGACGTAGGTGTTGGTTACACCGAACCACTATAAAATCTTTGTGTTTGTAGTATTTTGATCTCTCTCTCTCTTCTTTAATTGCTTGTGCTTAGCTTCGATTAACTCCATTCGCTTGCATACTTTGATATCAATCGATTTAATTTTAAAAAGAGTTAAATTTTTTTAGAACCCAATTCACCCCCCTCTTGGGTTGCCATCTGGGCCAACATGAAGCTTGAAGACCACTTGAAGAACCAGTAATAAATAAGCTCCGGTGGTTGAAAAAATAATCAAAGCAAAGCTTCAACAACCCTCAAACAACTCTCTCTTTCAAATGATTTTTCTCTCAATCAATATTTTTCGATCTATCTTTTTCTTTTTGTATCTTCCTTCTCTTATTTTTCTCTTTTTCTCTTCTTCTCTTCTGATTCTCTCTTGTTTAAAACATTGTTCAAGATTACTATTTATTACAAGAACATCAAAATAGAGCCGTTGTGAGAGGAAGGAGTCCGGCCAAGAAGTTTTAAGGAAGCAGCATTCCAAAAAATAAAAATCGGAATTCCAACGATGTGAAACAAAGAACTAGCAGAGTGTTTCAAAAAATATAGCATTCCAATTTGTTAAAACCAGCATTCTAAAAGATTCAAATAGAGAGCCAGCCGAAACACCAAAAAATGTGGCGCTCCAATTCGTGAGAATCGATATTCCAGAATTTGGAACAGGGAGCCAGTCGAAGCATTAATAAAAGCGGCATTCCAATTCTTTAAAATTGCATGCTAAGAATTGGAACAAGGAGCCAGCCGAAGCAATAAGGAAAGTGGCATTCCAACTTTTTAAAATCGGTATTCTAGAATTTGGAATAAGGAGCCAGCCGAAGCAATAAGGAAAGAGGTATTCCAACATTTTAAAATCGGTATTTCAGAATTTGGAATAGGGAGCTAGCCGAAGCAATAAGGAAAGCGACATTCCAACTTTTTAAAATTGGCATGCTAAGAATTAGAACAAGGGGCCACAGAGAGTGATTTAAAATTGGAATTCCAACACAACCCGTTAGCATGCCAAGATAGGAAGCCTGAGAATCGACAGAGAGCTTCTTAGAATTAGCATGCTAACACTATCAATTAGTATACCAAGATACGAAGCCAGGGAAATGTCAATCTCCAAATACAAGGGACTAGCCAAGGATTTATCCAAATTGAATATGCCAGAAATCCGAAGGCAACCAAAGGCAACCAAATGCAACTCGAATTTAAATCGAAGGCAAAAAAAGGTAACCGAAGGAAACCAGAATTTAAACCCAAGGCAACAGAATTTAGTATTCCGAATCAAAGATTGGTAATCCGAGATTCAAGCAATATGCATCCAATCCGAAGGCAATAGAGAATAAATATAATCCGGTGATAATAGAGTTATAAATAGGAGCTTGTAGGATAATTGAATCCAATTCAAGACATTGCAAATATAATTAATCCTGAAAGTCATTTTTTCAGATAAATAGCATTATATCATGAATTACAGTGTGCCTAGGATAGACAAAGTGTACTATTCCATAATGAATAACCCAAAATTAATTTGACAGATAGATCATTAGCACAATATTAAATTGATTACCATAATACTTAATTGATTAGCTTAATACTTAATTGTTTAGCATAATACTTAATTGTTTTGCATTTCATCAAAATCAATATGGGGTCAACATCTATAATAGAACATAGATATGCAGATAGATCCTAAGCTTCTGAATGAACACAAGATTAAGAAAAGAGCATGGGTTGAGAAAGGACCCTGAATTTGAGGTAAGGGTACCAATATAAGGAATGATTATGGATTCCATAAAAAGAGTATCAGTTGTGAAAAAGAAAAGAAAAGCATGAGTTAAGTAGGATCCAAAGAAAGCATGAGTTCATGATATATGTAAGGCATGATATGAGTTAAATTATGAATTTTAGGAAAGGAAATAGGGTTCTAGTTAATTAAGAGCAAAGCATGAATTTAAAGCAGGAGCTTCAAATATGAGTTATATGCATAGGTTTATATGTATGAGTTGATAGCTGAATGAAAGCATATCAAAGTTTTAAAGAAAAAGAATATGCATTGCTGAGGTATGTGTGGATACCTAACAATATATGTGGATAATATGAGTCCAATGCATATGTTGGATAGCATGAGTATTAATGAAAAGCATGAGCTAATAGCATTTGTTAAAACATGAATTATGACAATATGATAACATTTGATGCAAGCCCATGATATGAAAGGCTTAGTATAATGTTGTATGTGGTTTAAACCTGGGAAATGAGAACCTAATTTATGATACAATGAAAGTATGTGTTGAGCATGAGTTTAAAGTAGAAGTATATAGCATGAATTGAAAAGCATGAGTTAAAGTATCAGTTTGAGCCTGAGTACGGAGCATGAATGCGAAACATGGGTTCCAAAGCATAAGTTTAAAAGTATAAATATATAACATGAGCTTAAAAGCATAAGTAACAGCATGTATTGAGTATGGGTTCAAAGTATATGTTTATAGCATGGGTTTAAGGCATGTGTTTACATTATAAGTTTTAAAAGAAGGAGTTAACAGTATGAGTTAAAGCTTTAAAAGCAAAAGAATTGAGTATGAGTTTTGATTCATGTGTTTCAGATGCATACATGGCATATATGCATGATAAAATGATAAAAAGAATATGTTTTGGTGTATGGATCATACAGAGCATTCAGACAGCTATGGAACTGATCACCCTGTAGACTGTGCTGTAGCATGAGCATTATACGCTATAGATATAGCGGCACCTCCTTGCGATAGTATGATGATCCCATGGCCAAGGGTACGAATAAGCTAGACCAAGCTAGTGGGGCAGGTGGCTAGCAACCAGTGGGGGCAAAGGATCATAGCTCAGTGGAGCTAGCTGGTTATTATATAGCCCATAGGGGCAAAGAGGAAACCTGAAATTCTAGGATCAAGGAATAAAGCACTTTGTTGGATGAACCGCATGGGTAAGGGGTGTTATTTATGTGAGGATCCCATTATCGGTTCAAACACTCGATGAGAGTACACCTGCAGGAGGATGACTATAGTGGAGTATCTCGAAGGCAGTACACATAGCCCAGCATCATAAAGTTTTAGAAAAAACTTGCATTAGTTTTAAAAAGGCTAGTGGGTCAATTATATTCTCAGTGGGGAAGTGTTTTCAAAAAGAAATGCCAATGGGCAGGTTTGAAAACGTTTGAAATGTGTTTTAAAAAGGGCCGATGGGCCAAATATATTCCAGTGGGTATAGTTTTCAAAATAAAATGCAAGTGGAAAAGTTTCTGAAAAGCATGCATTGAGTTTTTAAAAGGGCCAGTGGGTTAGGTATATATATATCCCGGTGAGGGATGGTTTTATATGAGATGCCAGTGGGCAAGTTTCTGAAGAGCATGCATTGAGTTTTTAAAAGGGTCAGTGGACTAGGTATATATATATCCCGATGAGGGATGGTTTTATATGAGATGCCAGTAGATAAGATAGATCCCAGTGGGGATTAGGGAAATGAGAAAAGAAAAGCTGGGCTACATAAAAGAGATTTCATGTTTTATAAAGCATTGCATCATTTGTGGACTTTTATAAAATCATGGTTTATATTGCTTGTTGACCCAGATTGATTTTGATGATTACAATATAGTTAGGCAACTCTAAGCTTGATATAGGGAAGTTCGGTCACCTTGCAAGTAAGTTTCTGCGTGCAAAATTTCATTGGTAAGAAAGTACTTCATTTAATTGGCTTTGAATATTTTTTATTAGCTTGAGAGTTAACTGGTTAACTAGCTTGTTATTCCATTTAGCTAACTGGCATGACTTTCAGCTAACTGGGAAACATTCTCAGTGCTTGGGCCGAACGTCATTGTATTTTAGCTAGCTGGTTAGCTAGTTGGAGATCCTTCAGCTAACTAATCTTCATGTCACTGTAAGTTGGCCGAACACTCTCCTTTTCTAGCTAACTGGTTAGCTAGCTCGTGGTGCCCTGATAGCTAACTGGAATTTGCTTTTAGTTGCCTGGCCGAATTTCCTCAAATTCTAGTTAACTGCTGAGCTAGCTGCTAGGTCTTCTAGCTAGCTGGCAGTTCCTTTAGCTAACTGCTTAGCTAACTATTGTATCCTGGAGCTAACTGGTTAGTTAACTATTCTTCACTGTAAGCGTGTGGCCGTGCATTTTGAAATTTTAGTTAGCTGAAGAACTAGCTCCCTCTCTCCACTGGCCATTTGCTTTCTCTGCTTAGCTAACAGGAAAGCTAGCTATCTTTTCATTTGTTAGCTGGAGAGCTAACTAAGCTGGGCGGTTCCTTACTGTTTTTGAATTTAGTTAGCTAGTGAGCTAACTGTCTATCTTTTAGCTAACTGAAGAGCTAACTCTCCATCTCCTATTTTTCCTACAGCCGAGAGCTTTATACTTTTAGTTAGCTGGGGAGCTAACTAGCATTCAACGACACTTTCTCTTGACTTTTTTGTTTTGCCTGTTAGTTAACTGGAGAGCTAACTATCCATTGTTTAGTTAGCTGGTGAGCTAACTAAGTAATCTGAATTTTTTTGTCCTGGCCGTTGCTTTTGCTGTTAGTTAGCTGGAGAGCTAACTAGCAACTTGTTTAGCTAACTAATGAGCTGCCTCTGGACGTCCTTTTTCAACCTTGGCCTCTCTTGTGAGCTAGCTGACTAGCTGGCTGGGGACTTTTGCTTAAGCCTTGGCCGAATGGTTTCTTGCTTCAGCTGCCTGGAGTTATTCTTTCAGCCAACTACCGCCTGAGTTCTTGAGTTTTTTTTTCCTCTCTTACTCTCTCTCTATTGCTATTTTAGGCTACACTTAACCTTTGGATTTTTGAATTTTTGCAGTGCTCTTCCTTCCTCAAATGGAGATCAGCATTCAATGCTTAAGGAAACATTTATAACGGTTATATTTTCTTCCCATTTTTATTTCATTTGTTCCTAATATATCTAACGGATCTTTTCTTGTTGGATGATTATAAAAAGGTGGAATTTGAAGAACACCATGACGATTCGGAAAAAGAGTTTTTAAAGAGAAAGAAAATCCAAGAAAAGAGCCCATATTGCATATTGTTGAGTGGTTGTTGCTGTGCATTCAAGTTCATTCATTGCTCCAAAAAGTTGTCCAGATCTTGAAGCTTTTCAAGCAATCAAGGCTTCAGCTACTTCGACCTCGTTCATTTATTGCTGAGTTTATTGCTTCAAAAATTATAAAGTATACTCTGAATATTTTTTCATTGTGGGAGCTTCTCTTTATCATTCCTTGATAGTTTTTGTAAAAGGTTAGTGTTAACACTGATTATTTTTGTCTTTCTTATGCCTTGAAACAAGAGGACTAGCCTAGGTTTGGCTAGGGGTTTTGGCTTCCTTGTGCCGTGAAACAAGAGGACTAGCCTGGTGTGGCTAGGGGTTTTGGGCTACCTTGTGCCGTATAAACAAGAGGGCTAGCCTAGTTTGGCTAGAGGTTGTAATCATTGTGATACGATTAGTGGAATTCTCAAAGGTTTTGGGGAGTAGATGTAGGTGCTGAGTTTGGCACCGAACCACTATAAACTTTTGTGTGTTTGTGGTTGTTTGATTCTCTACTGTTATCATTCTGTGCACTCCACTACACCACTGCCAATCAAGATTAGGGTTTAAGCACATACTTGCATAGTAATAAATTTGTTTTTAATAACCCAATTTACACCCCTCTTGGGTTGCTACATCTGGGCAACAAGTGGTATCAGAGCAAAGTGCTCTTGATTTCTATAGCTTTGATTAGCTTGGAGCCAAAGATCAGTAGTAATCTCAATGAGTTCTATGTTGACTGAAGGACAATCAACTAATAGACCACCTTTCTTCAATGGAACAAATTACACATATTGGAAAGCATGAATGAAAATCTTCATTCAAGCACTATATTATGATTTATGGGGAATCATAATTAATGGACTACACACACCACTATTATGATTGAAAATGTTAATATTGCAAAGCCTGAATCTGAATGGGATGAGCAAGACAAAAAATTAGCTCAATTAAATGCTAAGGCTATGAATGTTCTTTATTGCTCTCTTGATGCAAATGAGTTTAATCGCATATCTACTTGTATATCTGCTAAGGAAATCTGGGATAGACTTGATGTCACCTATGAGGGTACAAATCAAGTCAAGGAATCTAAAATAAATATGCTTGTTCATAAGTATGAATTATTTAAGATGGATCCTGCTGAAAATATTATTGATATGTTTACAAGATTTACTGATATTTTTAATGGATTGAAAAGTCTTGGAAAATTTTATGCTAACAGTGATCTTGTTAGAAAAATCTTAAGATCTTTACCTAGTACATGGGATGCAAAAGTCACTGTAATTCAAGAAGCAAAAGATATCAACATTTATCACTTGAAGAGTTGGTCGGTTCTTTGATGACTCATGAGCTTCAGCAACGATAACATATCGATGAAGATGAATCAAAGAAGAAAAGGACTATGGTTTTGAAGAGTGTAACTCAAGAAGATGAAAGTGAAGAAACCACTAGTGACAATGAGAAAGATGATGAAATGGCACTTATTTCAAGGAAATTTAAAAGGTTCATGAAGAGAAAGAAATTTGAAAAAAGAAAACAATTTGTCAAAGGAGACCATAGCAAAGATAAGAGTGAACCTCCTACATGCTATGAGTGCAAGAAGCTTGGACACATCAGACCAGATTGTCCACTATTAAAGAAAGGAGCTAAAAGAATAAAGAAGAAAGCAATGATGGCCACTTGGAGCGACACTGAAGCAACAAGTTCAGAAGATGAAGAGAAAACTGAAGTTGCAAATGTTTGCTTCATGGCTGATAATGATGAGGTGTGTCTTGCAACCCGAGCAATTAAAAGACAATGGTACTTGGATAGCGGGTGCTCAAGACACATGACCGGTGATGAATCGCAATTCATCACTTTGGAAGCAAAAGATGGAGGTGCTGTTACTTTCGGTGATAATGGCCAAGGAAAAATAATTGGCATTGAAAAAATAGGTATCACACCTCATGCTTATATTGATAATGTTTTGCTTGTGAAAGGACTAAAACACAATTTACTTAGCATTAGTCAACTATGTGACAAAGGATTTAATGTTACTTTTAAATCATCTCTATGCATTGTTAAAAATCCTGCAAATGAAAATATGATATTTGTTGGTCATAGGCATGGTAATGTATATATTGTTAATTTAAATGATTTGCATGATCAAAATATTGATTGCCTAGTTGCTACAAATAATAAAACTGATAATAGTTGGTTATGGCATCGTAGGCTAGCTCATGCAAGCATGGATTTACTATCTAAATTAATTAAGAAGGATTTAGTACATGGTTTGCCAAAACTTATTTTTGAAAAAGATAAGATTTGTAATGCTTATCAATTTGGAAAACAAACCCGAGTTTCTTTTAAATTAAAGAATTTAGTTTCAACCACTAGACCTTTGGAGCTCTTGCATATAGATTTATTCGGTCCTACAAGAACAACTAGTCTAGGAGGTAAAAGATACGGTTTTATTATTATTGATAATTTCTCTCGCTTTACATGGGTTTTATTTCTATCTAGTAAAGACGAAGCGTTTTCAGCATTTCAAAAATTATTCAAAAGAATTACAAGTGAAAAGAATTCTTTTGGTTTATTGATACGAAGTGATCATGGAAAAGAATTTGAAAACAAATCTTTTGAAGAATTTTGTAATGAAAATGGAATTGAACATAATTTTTCTGCACCAAGAACACCACAACAAAATGGAGTAGTTGAAAGAAAGAATAGAACATTAGAGGAAATGGCATGTACCATATTGTGTGAAAGCAATCTTTCAAAATATTTTTGGGAAGAAGCTATTAACACTGCCTATTATATTTTAAATCGTGCATTAATCAGACCTGTTTTGAAAAAGACTCCATATGAACTTTGGAAAGGAAGAAAACCTAATATAAGTTACTTTCATATTTTTGGATGCCGATGTTTTATATTAAATAATGGAAAATCAAACCTTGATAAATTTGATGCTAAGTCTGATGAAGGAATTTTTCTCGGATATTCTTTACATAGTAGAGCTTTCAGAATATTCAACAAAAAGACTTTAGTAGTTGAAGAATCAATTCATGTTATCTTTGATGAATCTAATGATCTTCCATCAAGGAAGGGAAAAGGTATAAATGATGCAGATGACATTGAAGATCAATTCAAGGACATCACACTGAAGGATAAGAGTGACACAGATACACAAGAGGTAAATGGAGAAGGGAACGCTGACCTACCTGAAGCCTCACAAGGTAATGATGAATTAGAAAGAGGTTGGAGGTATGTTCTTAGTCACCCCAAAGATCTAATTATTGGTGATCCTTCTCAAGGAGTTAGAACTAGATCATCATTTAGAGATGCTTGTAATAATTTAGCATTTGTATCTAAAATTGAACCTAAATGTTATGATGATGCTAAAAATGATGTTGATTGGATTAATTCCATGCATGAGGAACTTAACCAATTTGAAAGAAATAATGTTTGGACTCTTATTGAAAGACCTCATAATCATCAAATTATTGGAACTAAATGGTTTTATAGAAACAAATTAGATGAACATGGTAATATAATTAGAAATAAGGCAAGATTGGTAGCTAAGGGTTATAATCAAGAGGAGGGGATTGATTTTGATGAAACTTATGCCCCTGTTGCTAGATTAGAAGCTATTAGATTACTTCTTGCTTATGCTTGTTATATAAATTTTAAATTGTATCAAATGGATGTTAAAAGCGCTTTCTTGAATGGATATATTGCTGAACAAGTTTTTGTGGATCAACCACCCGGCTTTGAAAATCACTTGTTTCCAAATCACGTTTACAAATTAAACAAGGCTTTATATGGTTTGAAGCAAGCGCCCCGGGCATGGTATGAAAGATTAAGCAAATTCTTGATTAGTAATAATTTTATTCGAGGAACTATGATACAACTTTATTTATTAAAAGATAAAATAAAGATATATTAATTATTCAAATCTATGTTGATGATATCATATTTGGTGCCATTAATGATTCTTTGTGCAAAGACTTTGCTAAGCTTATGCAGGGAGAGTTCGAGATGAGTATGATGGGTGAGCTGACCTACTTCCTCGGACTACAAATTAAACAAAGCAAAGATGGGATCTTCATAAGCCAATCCAAATACACCAAATAAATGATCAAGAAGTTTGGCATGGAGACATCCAAGAGTATCGGTACCCCTATTAGCTCATCATGTAGACTTGAATCTTATAATTCTAAAAAATCTATTGATTTAAAATTATATAGAGGCATGATTGGATCATTATTATATTTAACTGCTAGTAGGCCAGATATTTTATTTAGTGTTGCATGTGTGCAAGATATCAAGCAATCCTAAAGAATCACACTTGCTTGCGGTTAAAAGAATATTTAAATATTTAAATGGAACAATAAATTTGGGTATATGGTATGATAAACAATCTAGCATTGATTTAATAGGATACACTGATTCTGACTTTGCTGGATGTAAATTAGATAGGAAATCAACTGGAACCTGCCAGTTTCTAGGTGTTAACTTAATTTCATGGTTTAGCAAAAAGCAAACTTCAGTAGCATTGTCTACGGCCGAGGCCGAATACATTGCAGCTGGAAGTTGCTGTGCTCAAATTTTATGGATTAAGCAACAGCTAGAAGATTATGGTATTAAACAAAAGGCTATACCTATAAAATGTGATAATACAAGTGCAATCAATTTAACTAAGAATCCTATTCAACATTCCAGAACCAAACATATTGAAATTAGACATCATTTCATTAGAGATCACATAAATAATGAAAATGTTGTTATTGAATTTCTAAACACTGAAAATCAAATTGCTGATATTTTCACTAAGCCTCTTGATGAAACAAAATTTTATGAATCAGAAGAGAATTGGGAATGTTTGATCCAACCATTTAATGAATCAATTAATGAATTGATATGATATCTAATTGATGTGACATCTTTTAAATCAAATCAATTAAAGGGAACATTCTGTCAAATTAATTGCTTGAGTATGCTGCATGCTTTAAGTCTTTTCATCTTTATGAATGCCAACTGTTATACTTCCTTAAATCCATCCACCAACCGGACGTTTGAAGCCTTTTTGATTTTATTCATGGCAGTTACCTGACCAGGCAACCAAACAGTCACCTGGCCAGCTAACCATCAATCCATCTCCCTTTATATACTTTTTACCAAACCGGTTCTTTCATTCCACGATCGTCTCCCTCAACCGAGCGTCTTCACCGAGCGTCCTCTCTCCCTCTCATCCTCTCTTCATTCATTGATCTCTTTCTTTCCTCCATTCATTCAATCATTCCATCTTGAAGATAGTAGATGGCTCCCAAGAAGAAGGCAATCGCTAGAGATGATGATTGTGCCGATCTTCGCCGGAAGTCTTCTATTTCTTCATCTCATATCAACTCCCTTCTTGCATCTAAATCCTTTGCTCATGGAAGGTTAGTTAATTTTAACTTCTTAGAACAAGAAGGTTTTAAAATTGGAAAGCTTTTAATTAATCAAGGTTGGGATAAGCTTCTTTCTACCAAGAGACCTATTTATCCTGAGCTTATTAGGGAATTCTATGAAAATATCTCTTTTGGTAGTGGAACTATCTCTTCCTTTGTGAAAAAGACTAAAATCGACCTAGACTGCAAAACGTTAGGATGTGCTCTTAATATTCCATCTGATGGTTTCTTAGAAGTCCTACCCAGTGAACGTGGATATAAAATAGGTTTAATCCTTAATATTGATGATAGTGAAGCCAGTAATATTGAAACCTAGATGCCAACATGCTATCTATAGAAAATAGATTGTTTCACAGTATCATCGCCAAAATCCTAGCCCCTCGTGCTGGTTCGTTTAATGTAGTAAATGATAGGAACATATGCATAATGTATGACATCTTAATAGAAGACCCTATTGATCTACCTCAACTAATGTTGACCGTAATGAAAGAATCTTGTCTAGATCTAAGGCTGCATTGCCCTACGGAATGTTTCTCACTTATGTATTTGAGTTTTTCAATATTAAGCTTAAGGAGAAACTGCAGTGGCATTACGTCACTCTGATTTTTAATGCTCATTCACTGCACCGTATGGACTTTGCAAACGGGATGGTATTTGGTTAAATGTTAGGTCTAGAACTAGTCAGTCTAGTATGCCACCGCCAACTGTAATGCCACCGCCAACTATAACTCAATCTGCTTGTTCTCCTCAGAACTTCTTCAACTTTGACTTCAACCATCCGAATCCTTACCTTGCTGCTATGTCTAATGATCAAAATCCTTTTCAATCTGATCCACCCAATATGAATGCTCCTGGACCTTCTTATCATATGACAATCAAGGTCTTGCTCCTCTTCCTGTAGTACGTATAAGTGATGATCAAATTCCCTCATTATCAATGAATTGACCCTTGCCTCTTCTAGTCAAAGCTCTGGAGACAGCGCTTCTTCTGTCAATGATCAGACTCTCGTTCCACATATTTCTTCTATTTTTGAAAACATATCTCAGTTTAAACTTATTCTTGAGAGACTTGTCCATGATGTGAACATTCTCAATGGAAGAGTTTTTCATCACAATGAATCTTCATGGAGCGGATCCTAAAAGAGATTAATTTCCTAAAAGGTAAGCTTGAGAATTTTAAAACTAAGGCAGAGTGGGTAGAGCATCCAATGAGATTTACAGAGACCCAGACCGGGATGCAACAAACGCTGTTGACCATTGGACTGCAACCCTCTCAAGGATGAGTCAACTCATGGAGACTCTCATCACTCTTTCTGCCACCTCTGTGCCTTATGCTTCTTTTTCTCATCCGCACCTTTGGACTCCACCGTCACGGCCTTCCTCCGTCAAGCTAGGATCTTCAAACAAGCCAAATGTTTCTTCAGTGCATATTTCTTCTTCTGATGATGACAAGTGATTATGTTTGACTTATGTCATAACCGTACTTAGTACTGTTTCTGATGCATGTTTATGACTATGTTTTATGACTTGAGACCATGGCGTGTAATGTTTGTATCACTCTATTTTGTAATGATCTGAATGACTACTCAAATTATGTATGATTGCTTACATCTCCTTGATATTTATGCTTAAATTTATTACAAAACTCTTCAAACTTCTTTTTGATTAATGACAAAAAGGGGGAGAAGATTATTGCATACATTAAGGAATGGAGTAAAGTAATAACTCCATATATTCAGGGGGAGAAAAAGAGTTCACTTATCAGTTTGACAGGGGGAGAAATTAATATTTTCTGATTACACTCTAGATTGATTTTGATGATTACAAAATAGTTAGGCAACTCTAAGCTTGATACAGGGAAGTTCGGTCGCCTTGCAAGTATCTGCGTGCAAAATTTCATTGGTAAGAAAGTACTCATTTAATTGGCTTTGAATATTTTTTATTAGCTTGAGAGTTAACTGGTTAGCTAGCTTGTTATTCCATTTAGCTAACTGGCATGACTTTCAGCTAACTGGGAAACATTCTCAGTGCTTGGGCCGAACGTCATTGTATTTTAGCTAGCTAGTTAGCTAGCTTGTTAGCTAGTTGGAGATCCTTCAGCTAACTAATCTTCACGTCACTGTAAGTTGGCCGAACACTCTCCTTTTCTAGCTAACTGGTTAGCTAGCTCGTGGTGCCCTGATAGCTAACTGGAATTTGCTTTTAGTTGCCTGGCCGAATTGCCTCAAATTCTAGTTAACTGCTGAGCTAGCTGCCAGGTCTTCTAGCTAGCTGGCAGTTCCTTTAGCTAACTGCTTAGCTAACTATTGTATCCTGAAGCTAACTGGTTAGTTAACTATTCTTCACTGTAAGCGTGTGGCCGTGCGTTTTGAAATTTTAGTTAGCTGAAGAGCTAGCTCCCTCTCTCCACTGGCCATTTGCTTTCTCTGCTTAGCTAACTGGAAATCTAGCTATCTTTTCGTTAATTAGCTAGAGAGCTAACTAAGCTGGGTGGTTCCTTACTATTTTTGAATTTAGTTAGCTAGTGAGCTAATTGGCTATCTTTTAGCTAACTGAAGAGCTAACTCTCCATCTCCTGTTTTTCCTGCAGCCGAGAGCTTTATACTTTTAGTTAGCTGGGGAGCTAACTAGCATTCAATGGCACTTTCTCCTGACTTTTTTTGTTTTGCCTGTTAGTTAGCTGGAGAGCTAACTATCCATTGTTTAGTTAGCTGGTGAGCTAACTAAGTGTTCTGAATTTTTTGTCCTGGCCGTTGCTTTTTCTGTTAGTTAGCTAGAGAGCTAACTAGCAACTTGTTTAGCTAACTAATGAGCTGCCTCAAGACGTCCTTTTTCAACCTTGGCCTCTCTTGTGAGCTAGCTGACTAGCTAGCTGGGGACTTTTGCTTAAGCCTTGGCTGAATGGTTTCTTGCTTTAGCTGCCTGGAGTTATTCTTTCAGCCAACTATCGCCTGAGTTCTTGAGTTTGCTTTTCCTCTCTGACTCTCTTCTCTATTGCTATTTTAAGCTACACTTAACTTTTGAATTTTTAAATTTTTGCAATACTCTTCCTTCCTCAAATGGAGATCAGCATTCAATGCTTAAGGGAAACATTTATAACGGTTATATTTTCTTTCTATTTTTATTTACATTTGTTCCTAATATATCTAACGGATCTTTTCTTGTTGGATGATTATAAAAAGGTGGGATTTGAAGCACACCATGACGATTCGGAAAAGAGAGTTTTTAAAGAGAAAGAAAATCCAAGAAAAGAGCCCATATTGCATATTGTTGAGTGGTTGTTGCTGTGTATTCAAGTTCATTCATTGCTCTAAAAAGTCGTCCGGATCTTTGAAGCTTTTCAAGCAATCAAGACTTCAGCTACTTCGACCTCGTTCATTTATTGCTGAGTTTATTGCTTCAAAAATTGTAAAGTATACTCTGAATATTTGCTCATTGTGGGAGCTTCTCTTTATCATTCCTTGATCATTTTTGTAAAAGGGTTAGTGTTAACCCTGATTATTTTTGGCTTCCTTGTGCCTTGAAACAAGAGGACTAGCCTAGGTTTGGCTAGGGGTTTTGGCTTCCTTGTGCCGTGAAACACGAGGACTAGCCTGGTGTGGCTAGGGGTTTTTGGCTACCTTGTGCCGTATAAATAAGAGGGCTAGCCTAGTTTGGCTAGAGGTTGTAATCGTTGTGATACGATTAGTGAAATTCCCAAAGGTTTTGGGGAGTGGATGTAGGTGCTGAGTTTGGCACCGAACCACTATAAACTTTTGTGTGTTTGTGGTTGTTTGATTCTCTACTGTTATCATTCTGTGCACTCCACTATACTGCTGCCAATCAAGATTAGGGTTTAAGCACATACTTGCATAGTAATAAATTTGTTTTTAATAACCCAATTCACCCCCCTCTTTGGTTGCTACATCTAGGCAACATTCCTAATAGGGAAAAGCTTTTAAAATAAAATGTCGGTGGGCAAGTTTTGAAAAGTATAAATGTGTTTTAAAAAGAAAAGGCCAATGGGCAATTTGCATCCCACTGGGGATTAAAAAGAAAAGAACAGACAAGCTGGGCTATTTAAAAGTGTTTTATATTTTAAAGAAATACAGTGCATATGATATTTGTATAAATGTTTTTATTATCAAGAGGAAATAATATAATTGATACAGTATTTCAAATGGTTGATTTATTATTTGGAGCATAAGCTATATGTGGTATTTTATATTATCTTGTATAATGGTGTACATTACATGTATTCATGCTATACAGTATTAAATATTTAAAATGGTGATTTTGATCTTATGTTCCCCATGGTTAGATGGTTATCCAATCATTGGGACTTCGGTCTCACCCCTCTATTGGTTGATATTTCTATTGTAGATCAGTAAGCTAGTTGGCAGGATTAGGCGGTTGGCCTTAGCTATAGTCCCGGTCTAAGAATTGGTATTTGTATATTAAAAATATTTATTAGTTTAAAAAAATTTAATGTGGATGTTAAAAAGGTAGACAGAGTCTTATTTGTTCATAAAATTGGGAGTTATGTATGTAATTGTGCATGTGTGTACATGATGCTCTGTGATGTATCATGGACCTTTATGAAATGAGATAAATTCTTTTATCTAGAGAAAATTATAAGTATAATCTGTGTATTAGTGTGACTCTTGTGCCAAATGTGAATATGATCTTATAAATTATCTAAGGATGATGCAGAAAAATTTATATCTAAGTAGAAACAAATGATACTATGATATATGATGTTATGAGTATATATGGATGAATTAAATGAACAGGTTAAAGAAAAAGTTTTTATCAGAATGCATTTTTAAGTTGATGATTTATGGCAATTAGATAGAATTCACTAATACTTAATTTATGGTGCACAACATAAATGCTAGTATAACTCTACCTGATTTTCATAGGTTGCAAGGTTTTGTTAGGTGTCCAGGAAGAGGGGTGCCGACAAACATAGTGCTAAGAAGAAAATTAAGTTTTCTTATACTATCTATAAAGTGGAATTAAATAGATTTTAAATATCATTCAACATATGTTTGGATTATGTTTATACCTTTTTTATAAAAACTCTATTTTCCAAAAAAATCATCTATTTTTAATCTTTAGTTTCAAATTAATTAATTATTTTAAAATTTAAAAATAATTTAATCCAATACAAATATTATATTTATATTATTTTAAATTTAATTTACATGAACAAGTTTTTGGCGCCGTTGCCAGGGATCGAACAAGTAGTAAATTAATATGCAAGCGCACATAATCGTAACAAGTAGTAAAGTGTTTTTAGAAAAGGATGTCGAACCTACAGAGATTAATTATGTTATTGAATTCCGAAATTCACTAAATTAATTAATATTTAGAAAATTAAATATAAACGGAATGTTCTACTCTAAAATTATTTAGTCTAAAAATTAACAGAGCCTAAAAATTTAAACGTGTAAAAATATGATGAGAATAGATCTAGAGCTATTGATTTCACCTAACAAATCCTACACAATTTATTCTTCTTAATTATTAAATTCTAATAATCCCATGTTGATGATTAAAAATTTCATAATTATTCAATATCTTCTTTCGAATAATATCAAAAATATCTCTAACTAACAACTCCATGTCTCTATGTGAATTTAATTAATTGAAGACTCATTACGTACTTTGAATTTTTTAAAAATCACATTAATCGCAGTAAAGTATCTCTACTTTCGCTCAACTAATGGTGCTTAATTCTAGATCCAAAATAATAAATCACCTCTCGGTCTCATTGTAATTCAATTAATCAAACAATAAATTATAAGAATTAATCATAAGAAATAACAAATCATGTCTCATTGCAATTCAATTAATCAAACAATAAATTGTAAGCATTAATCATAAGAATTAAATACTTAATCATAGAAATATTAAAAATAAAATAACTAATAGATTACATCAATGCTCTAGAAAAGAATTAGTTCATAATAAAAGCAAAAAAAAAACTAAAGAAACTTATGTTTTTCTTTGGAAGCAATTGATGAATGTGAAGCTTTAGATTCTCTTCCGTTTCGTTGAACAACTCTAAAAGTCTTCATCTCTCTATTTTATCTCTCTTGATTAAAGACCTGCTGCCTTATTTTTATAGTTGAAGAAATTACAATGGGATGAATACAGATGAATAAGGATAGAATTTTTTCTATTTGAAATACGGCGTTACCGTGTTGAAGACGCGTTGAAAACGCTGGAAGACCGTTGGAAAAAAACAATCGCATGAAAGGAGTCCGACTTTACTGCTTTAAGTCCTCTTGCATGTGGAGTTTGTTGCCAAGTGCTCCTCCTCCCGCGTGGATTCGTTTCACCATTTGAAGGAGTCTTGCTGCCACCTTATCAAGTTCCCTTGGAGAAAACACGCGGAGGAATTCGGACGCGCTCATCGCGTCAATGTCTTCACGCTGCTATCAAGCTTTATCATGTGGAGTTCCAATTGGTTGTTGCAACAAATCACCGCGTGAAGGATGAGGCGTACGAGTCTTCCAGCGTCCACGCTCAGCAGAAATTCGCTGCACCTCGTTAAATCTGTTTTGTTATTGAAAATGCATGGAAAAACGGCTTCATGGCTTTTTATTTTCCCTTTAAATCATCTTTATGTGGACGTGGCTGTTTCTTCCACAAACACCCAGTAGTCCGTTTGACTTGACTTCTCTTTCTTCACCAGCAACCCACGGAAGGAAGCCTGTGTCTTCTTCTTAGGAAAATGACGCACGTCCACTTTCCTTTGTGTCTCACAAAGTTCTCATGTAGCGCTGACTGGATCGGATCATACGTTTCCTTGCATGACGAAAATAAATAACTGAAGCAAGATAAAATAAAAAGCAAATAATATAAATAAATTTAATTAAAAATAGATTAAAAACTAGTTAATATTGTTATGAAAGTATATGAATTAAATGCTAGAATTTACACTTAACAAATACTCCCAAACTTACACTTTGTTAGTCCTCGAGCAAAGAAAATAAAACAAAAATCCCAAAACAAAAGATTTAATCACTACTACAAAAAGTTAAATAGACTACGGTAGGTTTTATAAAAAAGACTACATTTTTAGTAAAAAATGTAGCCTTATATTTTTATAAATTAAAAGACTACATCTTTTATTTAAAATGTAGTCTTATATTATCTGAAAATATAAAAAGACTACATTTTTAAATAAGACATAGTCTTATATATACAAAGACTATTTTTATTAAGACGTAGTATTATATTATATGATAATATAAAAAGACTACATTTTTAAATAAGACGTAGTCTTATATTATCTGATAATATAAAAAGACTATGTTTTTAATATCTTATAATATAAAAGACTACATTTTTAATTAAGACGTAGTATTATATTATCTGATAATATAAAAAGACTACGTTTTCAATATTTTATAATACAAAAGACTACATTTTTAATTAAGACGTAGTCTAATATAATTTTTGTCCTCCTAATTCACTTCCTCGTTTTCCTAAATGAAACCCTCGCAATACTCAAAATCAAATTTCTTTCTTCCATCCACAGTTTTGTTCTAGGGTTTCGTTTGTGGAGACTCCATTGCCCATCACGAGGGATTAAGGTTGAGGAGACTCCACCAACATCGATCAGGATTTCGTTTACAAGGACTCTATCAGCTGGCAGGATTAGGGTTTTGTTCTTCACCAAGCTGAGATTCAACTGCGGGTGATTTTTTTTTAATCTAACGATCGGAGAGAGAGAGGGAAAGAGGGGTACCGGCA
Source organism: Calamus simplicifolius (assembly GCA_900491605.1). Classification (NCBI taxonomy): domain Eukaryota; kingdom Viridiplantae; phylum Streptophyta; class Magnoliopsida; order Arecales; family Arecaceae; genus Calamus; species Calamus simplicifolius. The sequence goes on along the minus strand of UESW01004061.1, from coordinate 410,508 downwards.
TTGGCCTGCAGGAGCCAAACCGGCTCCCGCATTGGTTCAGGCCCAGCGGCATGCTCGCCGCCTCGCCGGGCCTGAGGGTTGACCGATGACCCCCACCGGCACCGGGCAAGCATCCGATGAGGGTACGACTGACGACCGATCGGTGATGGCTGGCCGTGCCACCAGCTCAATGATGAGCTACGTAAGGGAAAGAGAGGAAACAGAGAGAAAGAGAGAGAAAGAGGGAGAGAGAGGGGGAGGCCGCATCGGCGGCCGGCCCTGGACCGGTCGTCGATGGTCGGTCTGTCCAAGAATTGGCCGATGGCATCCCTAGCCGCCGCCACGGTTCTCCCCTGGTTCAGGTGAACCAGGAAGGGAAAACAGGGGTGCCATGGGGTTTGGCTCGGGCCCGGTGGCCAGCAGCCCCACCGGCACCTGGAGCAGCGTCCGGTGGTGGATGTCGGCTTGAGCGGCGTCCGAAGAGCGGAGGAGAGGACCGCGATGGCCCTTCTCCTATGTGGGAGCCAAACTGGCTCCCACATTGGTTCGGGCTTGGCGGCGTGCTCTCTGCCTCACCAATTCTGAGGGTTGACTGGCGACCCCCACCGGCGCTGGGCGATCGTTTGGTGAGGGTCTTGCCGGCCGGTGATGGCCGACCGTGCCACCAGCTCAGTGACGATCCACGTAAGGGAAAGAGAAGAAAGAGAGAGAAAGAGAGACAAAGAGGGAGAGAGAGGGGGAGGCCGTGTAGATGACCGGCCCTGGACCGATCGCCAACGGCCGGTCTGCCCATGAATTGGTCGGTGGCAGCCTGGCCATCGGCATGGTTCTCCCCTAGTTCTAGTGAACCAGGGGAGAGGGAAAACAGGGGATCGAGCCCTGTTGGGCCGAGTTGGGCCGGTCTATGAGCCCAGTTGGGCCAATTTTTTGAGCCCTGTAATGGGCCATGGTCAGAAAAAGGAATATAGGACCCGAATCAATGTTGATCCTAGTTTCTGGGGGTATTTTTATTTTCCCATTTGGACTGTTATTCGGGAAGATATTCAAGCCCAAAGTTGGGCCCATGAATAGATTTGGGTAGCAATTAGGGTATACTTTATCATTTCAATTTTAGAGATTTGATGGTGGAAATTGATGCTGTAGGTACCTAGAAGTCCTAATGTTATAGCCTAATTTTCTTTTCTTTTCTTTTCTTTTTTTGAAGATAAGGTGATTGTTGATTTTTTTTTTTTAATAAAGATAGTTTATATGTTTTTGAACATAATATCTTTTCCATTTTAGGAACATAGATGGTGGATTCATCGGGCATGAAAAGTAGGTCCAAAGAGATTGACGACAAAGTAAAGAAAGCTGAACCACTGTAAGTTATTATTTATCTTTTTAATTTACTTGTCATCTTTCAAATTTATTAGTTTGTTAGATAAAATTAATTATATTTGTTGATTTAATTAAGTTTGATTTAATTAAGTAGTTACTAGTATTTTTTGAATTTAAACAGACTAGATAAGTCATGTACTCTGCTGATAGACGTACAAAAAGATACGAGGATGGTGTCAAAGTTTTTTTGAATCATGTTAAAAGAAATTTAGATGACCTTAGTTTCATACACTGTCCATGCATAAAATGTGGGAATATGAAAGTTTATTATATCACAGTGGTTAAAGATCATCTTTTTTGTAATGGTAACGACTCAAGTTATGACGTATGGATATGGCATGGAAAAAACATATGTAATGTTGAGGAAGATAAGTGTACCTTAGATGCTGAAGAATGTTGTCTTCAATTCAATGATGATATTGATGCTGTGCAAATGTTGAAGCAGCCAGAGATCTATTTGAATATAATCCAAAGAAATTCGTTGACTTGTTGGATGATGCTGAGTGCCCTTTATACACTGGTTGTAGTGGGTTCACTAAGCTTTCTATTTTGGTACGATTATACAACTTTAAAATAAAATATGGGTGGAGCGATGCAAGTTTCAATGAGCTATTAAGCTTTTGGGGTGATGTGCTTCCAAAAGAAAATTTGATGCCAACATCAATATATGAAGCAAAAAAGACATTGTGTACCTTAGGAATGCAATATGAAAGATACACGCATGTCCAAATGATTGCATTTTGTATAGAAATGCAAACAAGGATGTTGATGTATGTCCAAATTGTTCTAAATCAAGATGAAAGATTCCTAAAGGATCCAATCTTCCAAAAGTAGGCATGCCGACAAAAGAATGTATGGTACTCGTCAAATATCGAAAGATTTGACATGGCATTCCAGTGAAAGAGAAGTTGGCAATTACATTCGACATCTAGCAGATGCAGCATCATGGAAATTAATAGACCAGAAATGGCCTGATTTTGCATGTGAGCCAAGAATCTCCGATTGGCACTTGCAACAGATGGGATAAATCCACATAGCTCCTTAAGTAGTCATCACAGTACATGGATTGTCGTACTTATTACTTACAATCTCCCACCATGGTTGTGTATGAAGCGAACATTCATGATGTTAACCTTGTTGATATCGGTCCTAAGCAGCCGGGAAATGATATTGACATCTTCTTGCAACCACTTATTGATGATTAAAAATGCTATGGGATGTCGGTGTTAAATTTATAATGCATATTTGCAAGAGGTATTCACCTTAAAGGCCATTACTATGGATGATAAATGATTTTCCCACGTATGAAAATTTGAGTGGCTGCAGTGTTAAAGTTATTTGGCTTGCCCAATTTGTGCTAAAAATACACAGAGTGTACTTGAAACATAGTCGAAAAAATGTGTACCAAGGTCATAGGAGATTTTTGCACAGAAATCATCCATATAGAAGAGCAAAAAAGGCATTTAATGGTTGTCAAGAGTTTGATGTTGAGCCTAAACCTTTAAATGGAACAGAAATTTTACAAAAGACCAAAAATATTAATTATGTGTATGGGAAAAAGCAAGCAAATACAGTGCATGTTGAGAAATAAAAAAGAAGGACAAGGTTTCAGAGGCAAAGTCTAAACTTGCATGGAAAAAAAAAGGTCAATATTTTTTGATCTTGAATATTGGGAGTTTCTTCATGTACGTCATGTCTTAGATATGATGCATATTAAGAAAAACGTATGTGAGAGCATCGTGGGAACCCTTCTTGATATACCTGAAAAGTCAAAGGATGGACTAAGCATTCATTTAGATCTAGTAAATCTGGAATTCAAAGTGAGCTACAGCCAATAGTGGGTAAAAAAAGGACATATTTGCCTACTGCAAGTTACACACTTTCTAAGGCTGAAAAAATCAAATTTTGAGATGTTATCTGCACTTAAAGTTCCAGATGGATACGGCTCTAACTTAAGAAATTGTGTTTCTATGAGAGAATTGAAGCTTTGTGGCCTAAAATCTCATGACTACCATACTTTGATAAACAAATTCTTCCATTGGCATTACGAGGATTGTTGAATAAGAACATGAGATCCATAATAACTAGACTAAGTTTGTTCTTCAATGCACTTTGCAAAAAAGTTGTGGATACTTGCAATCTAAGTTTGCTACAAGAAGAACTTGTAAAGACTTTATGTCTGATGGAAAAGAATTATCCTCCTTTATTTTTTGACATAATGGTTTATTTAATAGTACACCTTGTACGTGAAGTCCAGTTATGCGAACCGGTCTATTTAAGATGGATGTATCCTTTTGAAAGATTCATGACGATCTTAAAAGGATATGTACGCAATCGCAATAGGCCAGAAGTTGAATTGCAGAATGTTATATTGCTGAAGAAGCTATAGAATATTGTTTGGAGTACTTGTTAAATATGAAAGCTATTGGGATCCCATCAATGAGAAATGAGTGTGATGGTCAACACAGTATTGGAAAACCACTTTCTGGTTCTAATGTATTTACAACTGATGCGAAAGAGTTGAGCAAGCACATCTTTATGTATTGAAAAATACAACAAAAGTTGCAGCCTATGTAGAGTAAGTCAGACCCATCACATGTTATTTGAGTCTCATTAAATGTTCTTATTTTTAAAGTATGTGGTCATAACTAAATAAGTTCTAACATACAGGCAACACATGGAAGAATTGAAGGCAGCTAATCGAAATAAAACAAGGAGACAAAAGTGGCTTCAGGATGAGCATAATCGAACATTCATAAATTGGTTGCATGAAAAGTATATGACTATGTGCTTGGCATCTTCTAGGAGATCATGATTTGTTCATACTTAACTATCATTTATGTTTCTAAATCTTAAAAATGAATGTAGGTTGCGTCTGAGATTAAGGAATCCAGTAATGTCATTTCTGATGCGCTGAGGTGGATATCTCATGGACCCCAACCCCAAGTGATAAGATATGATGGATATCTTATAAATGGAGTTTGATTTCACACCCAAAAATGTGATAGTACCAGATGTGTTAAGAATAGTGGTGTCACCTTAACTGCTAAAATAATGCAAGTTCTAGCTCAAAGGACAAGAACCCGATAATTTCAAACATGTCCTTTTATGGGGTTCTTCACGATATATGGAAACTTGATTATATTGAATTTAAGGTGGTAGTTTTTAAGTGTCAATGGGTTGAGAGCTCTAGTGGAGTTAAAGAAGATGAAGATGGATGCACATTGGTCGATCTTACCAAAATCAGACATAAGTCAGATTCTTTTATTTTGTCTACTCATGCCCAGCAAGTATTTTATGTAGAAGATGGAAATGATCCAGCTTGATCGATTGTAGTTCCAAACTCAAGGCACAAGTTTAATGGTTATTCAAATGATGATGAGTTAGGTGATATAGTATAAGAACATTGTGTTATCAGATCAGTGCCTGATATACAGTCTTTTGATATTATGGATGATTCTCATCTACCTTATGTGCGGGATGATAGTGAGGGTACTTGGATTGCCAATAATTAACATGAAATGGTAATATCTTTGTTAATCATATATTCGCTTATTTTTACTATTTTATTATATATTTTTATATATTATGATTTTGTTAAAATAATGATAATTTACTCTTATTGTACAGGTTGCTGACTGCGAATGAAGAACCTAGGTCAAGCACAGAAAAGGTCAAAAGAAAAAGGGGTCCAACAATTATGCCTAGAGTAGTAAAAGCTAGGTATCATGGAGAAGTAAAGGAGGTGACTTACAATAAAAGAGGACAATCTTTAGGGGAGGTTAATACAAAAATGCAAAGTTATCTAGGTGTTATAGCTAGAACCAGTGTTCCTATTAATTTTGAAAATTGGCATTTAGTTCCTGAAGAACTGAAAAACAAATTTGGATGCAAATAAAGGTGAGTTTTTTCTTAATTTTTTAATTTTGATTTTATTAGTATGCTCTTATGTATTTCTATGTTTTTTTAGAAAGCTTATAATGTGCCAATTGAAGGACAGAAATATATTCTGTCATCTGCTTATACAAAATGGAGACAATTTAAGTTCAAGTTGAGGACAAAATTCTTGAATCCATTGGAGGATAGGCGACCCTTATTTGACAACCCTCCTAAGAACTATCCATTCATAAAAAGGATGCTTGGAATGCCTTTGTCAGCATGTATAGTTCTCCAGAATTTAGGACTGGAGTAGGTTGCAAAGTGAAAGAGCAAAAAGCAATGAGTATCGACATCGTTCATCTAGGCATAGATTTGTTAATGGGAAAGAAAAGATAGTAAGTTTTGACTATTTAGTTCTACATTGTTGAGTAATTATTAGCTAATTTTTTAAGTTTATATTCATTGTCTATTAATTATAGAAAAAAGAGATGGGCATCGATGAAGACATTGGATGAAGTGTTGTATGGAAAGTTGTTTATTCAAAAGGTGATGGTTTTGATAGTAAAGTCATCCAAGAAGTCATACAGAAGATTGTAAGTAAATCTGTTGTTGTTCATTTAATAGCTAATTATAGATTATTTTATAACTTCCTAATGTATGATTCGTTTTGTCTACATATCAGGATGAATATACAATGAAGGTGAAAGATGGATCAATATAAGAATCGGGACAAAAAGACATACTAGGAATGGCATTGGGAAATCCTGAACGTGATGGTCGAGTAAGGGGTGTTGGAGGTATGGTTATCCCTAAAATCTATTTCAATCTTCCGAGAAGAAAACAAGCAAAATCTTAGAACAATTGTTAGAAGAACAAAAAAAAACTGAATCAACAACAAAGAGAAGATGCTGAGGAAAGAAAATCATTACTTGATCAACTACATCAACTTCATGAAGAAAATAGAAAGTTGAGAGAAATTCCAAAAATTGCTGCAAGTACTCATCAATATGTTTCAGAGAAAGATAGCTGCTGCTCAATTAAAAAACCGCATCCAAATAAAACTGTTGCTAATTCTGATACACAAAATGATGCAAATATAGAATTAGTTACCATTGGACAAAGAAACATGCAAAAGGTATGTTAATATTTACTTATATTTGTAGCATTTTATTTAAATTCATAGTACTTATATTTTCTAATGTTATTGCTTTGAAGGGAAAACCATGCAAATTGGCAATAGGATCTATTGATAATATAATTGGATATGGTACAATGATTGAGAATGTAGCACCAAACTCTGTTGTACATGGAGTTCCTTTGGGTATTCATAATTATCGTGTATCTATTGATGTTTGTTTTGACGATGATGCTCTCCTTCCAATAACAATTGGTGATGATCCTATGAAAGTTAAAGATTTTGTTGGTTCTCATGTTGCATGGCCTCAATCATTAGTTATTGATGATCCAGTCAAGGTATCTGAAACTTCTTAACTTATCCATAAATTTGTGATTAATTTATATTGATAAACTATTTACTATATAGCATTTGTGAATTGAATTTCATTATTATTAGCAGGCTAAGATTGTCCAGCCACAAAAGTTACATATAAAAAGCAAAGAAAAGGGTCCATGGAGTTTGTCATATTTAAAGAATCATATTGCAAAAAGTTTGGGAGATACAAATACAATAATTGTGGTATTGGATGTTGGTGTCTTTGATCATGAACGGATCTATTATATTATTTGGGAAGATATTGATAACTTTTGCTCAATGGAGAGATTAGTTGTAGTTGTATTGTGCTATATGTGAGGTAATAAGATATTTTATATTTTTTACGTTTCATATGCAATCACTAGATGTTACAAGTTTCTAATAATAACCATGGGATTGAATAATTTGATTTATGTAGCTATTTGTACAACCAACTCAAGAAATCAAAACAACTCAACATGTATGGCTTCGTAGACCCTGCACAAATCTCTATACACTCTGGATCGGCTGGAGTACGATCAGATTTATTTCTAAAAGATTAGAGTATTGTAATATGGATCAATTGGTTCTAGCTCCTTATAACTCTAGGTAAGTGGTTTTTTAATGAAAATTGATACTTTTGATATTATGCTAATTATTGTTATTATGTTTATGAAGGGATCACTGGTCCTTGGTGGTTATTGACCCTTATGGGGACAAAGTATATTTTTGTGATTCTATTGGACGTTCAATTGGAAAAGAATTGAAAGGTTTATTAATACGTAAGTATTTATTTCTTTTTAATTTTATAGTAATTTATCTGGGTTATATCATTTGAGTCTCACACTATTATTATATTTTGCTATAACAGTGCACTCAAAATATACAACGCTAAAGCTGAACGAGTTGCAAGAAAAACATTTACTTGAGAGTCAGTTAAGGTATATTGACTTGCACATTCTTTTTTATAATTTATAAAATTAGATATTATTTATTTAAGTCTTATAAAAACTTTTAAATTCATCTTTCAAGTGTCCTAAGCAACCATCAGGTGTTGAATGTGGCTATTATGTCATCATGTATATGAAGGATATCATTGAGAATCATATCATTTCAACTGATGAAAAGGTAGGTTATTATTGCATACATGATTCATATATATAAGTAATACTTTTTATGATTTTAGATTTTTGTGTCATGTAGTTATTTAGTGCTCTTTTCTGAGTAACTTATGTGTATATATGCAGTTTGCTGAGAAGAAAATTAAAAACAAGAAGAGATCGACAATATGCATGGAGAATGGGTCGAGTACTTGCAAGGTTTCATTTGAAGAAAATTGGTACTAAATGTATTTGAGATTTAGCATCGAAGAAATATTAAAGAAAATTGGATATTTTAATTCAATGTATTTGAGATTTTTGGATTATGTTTGTATAATGACAATATTGGATATTTATATGACAGTATTGGATATTTCAATTTAATATTTTTAGAATTTTTCTGGAATTGAAAGTATATATTTGTATGACAGGATTAGATATTATACTACATTTTTAATATCAAAACGTAGTCTAAATGTACATAATAGATTACATTTTCTGATGAAAAAGTAGTCTAAATGTATTGAAAGACTTCATTTTTTAGCCTTTTAACTACAGTTTCTGATAAAAGCGTAGTCTAAATATATTTAAAGACTATGATTTTTTAACTTTTAACTATAATTTCTGATAAAAATGTAGTCTAAATGTATTTAAAGACTACATTTTTTGACTTTTAACTATAATTTCTGATAAAAAATGTAGTCTAAATGTATTTAAAGACTACGTTTTTTTGACTTTTAACTACAATTTCTGATAAAATGTAGTCTAAATGTATTTAAAGGCTATGTTTTTTTTTTTTTTAACTACATCTAAAAACATAGTCTAAACCAAGGACTTTTAACTACACTCATATTTTTTTGACTACACTAAAAAAGACTACGTTTTTTAAAATACTTTTAACCGTAGTCTATATATAAGACTATGTTTTTTTGACGTAGTCTAATTAAATTTCTGTAGTAGTGAATTGTTCAAATAGAGCCTCAAAGATTTAACACATGCCATGATTTAAAAAAATTATCCTATGCAACTCAAGTACAAAAGTTAATACAAAATTTGGTCTTACCTCATATTCAATTCTCCCACTCATGAGCATACATCATTCTCATTTCATTACTCACTTCTCGGATAGTTTTATAAATTACAAAACATGTAAATGCAATGGATCTCTAGTAAGTGTATGTATTTACTCCGTAGGCTTGCTCTTTAAATTAACTCTCCACTAATGTAGATAAAAGATAACATCAAGGATCAATAGGTCTTTATAAGCTTGTAATGTAAGGCTAGGATGAGGGCTACAAAAAAAGAGTAAGATGTATCAAAGTAGGAACTTAAATCAATATACCCATGGCATAAAGAGCATAGTAGTCTCACTCATAGTGGCTCATACAAAGCTTTCAATTTTTTTTAACAATAATAAGAGTAGGGCCATAAACATCACATCTCTGATCTCGGCTTCCATGAACGCATGTGAATAATTTAGTGGTTCAACTACCCCAGGGAGCCATTCCATGTCTTCACAATGACTTCTTCAATAAAAGTATCAGTGTGTGTCAATTTTCTATATTTAATCATGTTAGGAAAGATCAAAACATCTCCATTTGATGAATCAGTACCATCTTTCTTTTTTTCTCATTTAATTTTTTTTAGATCTATCTGCTTCTTGCACCCTATCTGAATTTAAGATTATCACATTCTTTCCAATCCTTGCATTCCCTTATATTTGTATTTTTTCAATTCCAATAGGATGTATATATTGGCTTTGTTGCATTATAAAAGCTGAAACTTGATGGATGAGCAGTAAGAAAAAGATATGCTTCAAAGAAGGATTTAATGGTACCAATATCCTCCCAGTAATTGTTGAAAAGATATGCCTTGATGAAGAACTCTTCTGCAGAGGCAAGAATTTTCTCGGATCCAAAGTAAATTTGAGTAGGAAACCTCCATCTGACCTTAGAAGATTTAGAAGTATCTCCTTCTTGAATATATAGACTTCCATAGAAGCAATATATGATTTGTTTTCTGACTCAGCTCGTGACAACCCCAATACAGTAGTGTCCACTCCATTGCTTTCAAATCTGCTCCTTTTTTCTTTTCACTGAATGAGATGACCTTTCCTTTGTAGTTGAGATCATAAACATTTACAAAGTTTTCATAAAATATCTCTAGACATGCAAACAATTAATAATTGTGATACACATCTAATGAATAAAGAGAAAATAATACTAAGTAAAAACAATTTAAGTATTAACTAATCAACTCAATCACTTAGAATTCTTCCTAAAAATCATAACTTGTTTCAACCATTATCATCATTGGCTCTGTAAAAACAAATAAACAAACCAAAAAAATTAATAATATTTTTTTAATTTTTTAGATATATATATATATATATTAATATTTTTATTTTTTTAATTAATTAATTTTTTAACTTTTTTTAAATTTTTTTAAACAACCTAAATTAACAAACTAAATATATTTAAAAAGAGAATACGTAACCTATGATATGCAAACTAACTAAAGCAATCAAACAAATAACTAGACTTATTATGCAACCCACCCTCAAACTTAGATCTTGCATTGTTCTTAATGAAAGAGAAAGAAAAGAGAATTAATAAAATAATAAAGCAAGAAAAGTAAAGTGATACTTCTCTAGTGTCACTGAATGTCATCTTGAAGTACACCACTAAGAGAGACTCTGCCTTCAATATTTGGGGTTATCAAGGTCGATGGAGACTTTTTGCTTGTAAAAATCTCCATCAATGTATGATTTAAGGCGCTGCCCATTTACTTTAAATGTTTCCTTAGTCTCATGTTGTACTTCAGCAGCTCCATAAGGATAGACTTTAGTTACCATAAATGGTCCTGACCATCGAGATAATAGCTTTCTTGAAAAAGTTGAAGTCTTGAGTTAAATAATAGAACTTTTTTTCCAACTTCGAATTCCCTACTTAAAATATGCTTATCATGCCATCTCTTGGTTTTATCTTTATAAATTCAAGCATTCTCATAAGCATCATTGTGAAATTCATCCATCTCATTGATTTGCATTAATCTCTTCTCGCCAGCTGCTTGTAGATCAAGTTAAGTATCCATGTCGCCCAATAAACCCTGTATCCTAGCTCCACTGGTAGATGACATGCTTTTCCATAAACAAGTCGGTATTGTGACATCCCAATTGGTGTTTTGAATGCTGTTCTATAGGCCCATAAAGCATCATCTAACTTTCTCGCCCAGTCTGTATGAGAGATATTCACTGTCTTTTCCAATATATGCTTCAACTCTCGATTAGATACCTCGACTTGTCCGCTCGTTTGAGGATGATATGGTATTGCCACATGATGTGTAACTCCATACTTAGTCAGTAGTGCTTTAAATTGACGATTGCAAAAATGCTTTCCGCCATCATTGATTATTGCCCTTGGAGTGCCAAATCGGGAGATGTTCTTTTGTAGAAAATTTACCACAACTCTTGCATCATTAGTCAGTAAGGCTACTGCTTCCACCATTTGGAGACATAATCTATAGCCACCAAAATAAATTTGTTAGAATATGATGATGGAAAAGGACCCATGAAATCTTTACCCCAAACATCAAATAATTCAATAACTAAAATATTGTTTAAGGGCATCTCATATTTCCTAGAAATATTTTCAACTCTTTGACAATGATCACACAAATTAACAAATGTAAATGCATATTTAAAAATAGATGGCCAATAAAACCCATATTGTAGAATTTTTGCTGCTATTTTTGCACCACCAAAGTGACCACCAACTTCCAAAGAGTGACAATGTTTGAGTATGTTCTCCATCTCCTCATTAGGCACACATCTTCTGATTATCTGATCTGCATAGTGCCTATATAAAAAAGGTTCTTCCCAAAAATAATGTTTCAAGTCGGAGAAGAACTTCTTCTTTTGTTGATATGTTATATTGGGAGGTAGAATTCATGACACCAAGTAGTTGACTATGTCATCGTACCATGGAATAGCTTGTATAGACATTAAATGCTCATCCAAGAATGCTTCATTTATTTGTAATTCATCCATACCTGGAAGCTCCATCCAAGATAGATAATCTTCCACCAAATTTTTAGTACCTTTCTTGTCCCTAATTTATAAGTCAAATTCTTGTAGAAGCAAGATCCATCGAAGCAATCTTGGTTTAGAATCATTCTTTGTAAGCAAATACTTCAGAGTAGAGTGATCGGTGTAGACAATCACCTTCGAACCTGTCAAGTAAGAACGAAATTTGTCAAAAGCAAAAATAACTGATAATAATTCTTTTTTAGTAGTGGCAAATTCAGTTAAGTTTCTATTAAGGTTCTACTTGCATAATAAATAACATGAACATTTTTATCTTTTCTGCCCTAAAACAGCCCCTATAGCATAGTCACTGGCATCACACATTAATTCAAATGGTAAATTCCAATCTGGTGACACAATTATAGGTGCTAAAATTAATTTCTTTTTTAGTGTTTCAAAAGCATTCAAGCATTCATCAAAAAATTCAAATAGAGTGTCTTTAATTAACAAATTGCAAAGATATTTAGTAATTTTAGAAAAATCCTTAATAAACCATCGATATAATCGGCGTGTTCCAAGAAACTTCTTATGCCCTTCACATTGGTTGGTGGTGGAAGTTTTTTAATGACTTCAATATTTGCTCTATCAACTTCAATTCCCTTAGAGGAAATTCGGTGGCCCAGCACTATCCCCTTCTCTACCATGAAGTGGCATTTTTTTCAGTTCAAAACTAAATTTTTCTCCTTGCATCTCTGCAAAACAGAAGATAAGTTAGACAAACAATTATCAAAAGAATATCCAAAGACAGAGAAGTCATCCATGAAGACTACTAAAATATTTTCCATCATTCCGAGATGATGGACATCATGCATCTTTGAAATGTGGCTGGTACATTGCAAAGACCAAAAGGCATCCGCCTATATGCAAATGTTCCATATGGACAAGTAAAAGTAGTCTTCTCTTGATCTTCAGGTGCAATGGCTATTTGATTATAACCAGAGTACCCATCTATAAAATAGTAGTAAGCATGTCTTGCAAGTCTCTCTAGCATTTGATCAATAAAAGGTAAGAGAAAATGATCTTTTCGAGTTGCATCATTAAGTCTTCTATAATATATGCATACTCGCCATCCCATGACCGTCCTTATTGGTGTAAGTTCATTATTATCATTCTTGATCACAGTTATTCCACCTTTCTTTGGTACAACTTGTATTGGACTTACCCATGCGCTGTCCGAGATAGGATAAATAATTTCAGCATCTAATAGCTTTAGCACTTCTTTATGTACCACTTCTTTCATTGATGGATTCAATCTTCTCTGGGGTTGAACAATTAGTTTATATTTATCCTCCATTAAAATCTTGTGTGTACATATTTAAGGACTAATTCCTTTGATGTCAGAAATGGTCCAACCCAAAGCCAATTTGTGTTCCCTTAAGATTCTAAGTAATTTTTTCTTCTCTATATCATTCAAAGAATTGTTAAGAATAACTAGAAAAGTAGAGTCTTGGCCTAAGAAAGCATACCTTAAATTTGATGGAAGCTGTTTTAGCTCAAGTTTAAATGGTTTCTCTGGTGAAGATGTTGGCTCATTTTATTTTAAGTCTTTTGGTTGCATTTTAGGAGAAAAGAGTGGTGTAGCCTCCAAATATCTTTCACACTCCTTAACTTCTTCATCATCAAATTCAATAGGTGTAGATTGAGTAAGACATACCTCAAGTTGTAGCTTTAGAAAATTATCTACATAAGTCTCGTCAGCCATGTCACATCTTGGTCACTTAATTGAAAACAAGAATGTATCTCAGAAGAAAATTCATAGGCTTAAGTATATCAAAAGTGACCTTATCCTCTCCGACCCTTAAAATAAGTTTTTCTTGCTGGACATCAATTAGGGTTCTCCATGTCGCAAGGAAAGATCAATCCAATATTAAAGGGATATCTTCGTCCTCCTCCATATCAAGAACAATGAAGTCAGTCGGAAAGATGAACTTGTCAACTTTTACTAATACATCCTCAATGACTCCTCTTGAGTATTTTATAGATCTGTCTACCAATTGTAAAGAGATGGTGGTTGGATTTACTTCTCCTAGACCCAATTTTCTAAAAATAGAGAGAGGCATTAAATTAATACTTGCTCCTAAGTCACATAAAGCTCTATCAAAATAAGAATTTTCTATAGTTCAAGGGATAGTGAAACTTCCTGGATCTTTTAACTTAGGTGGTAGCTTCTTTTGTAAGATTGCACTACTCTTCTCTATCAGCATTACTGTTTCATGCTCCTCTAATTTTCATTTTTTTGAGATAATGTCTTTTAAAAATTTAGCATATTTAGGCATTTATTCTAAAGCTTCAATGAGAGGAATATTAATATCAATTGCTTAAATATACTTAGAAATATAGAAAACTATTCATCCACATTATTCTTTTTTAATCATTGCGGTAATCTTTGCAGAAAAGGATTTGGTGGGTTCTAAATTGAAGGAAAATAAGTCTCAAAAGTAACTTCTTTGGATTTTTTAGATTTGAAGCTCTTTCATTCTCCTTAGTTTTCTTAGCTTGCTCGACTTCTTTCATCTCTAACTCAGCTTCCTTCATCTTGGACTCTTCATTATCCATATTTTCATCTTGTTTGGCATTTGTTACTTGTTGTTCCCCATATGTTCGTCCACTTCTCAGTGATATTGCCTTTGCATGCTCTTTGGAATTAGTAACAGTATTGCTTGGTAAAGTTCCTACAGTCCTCTCTGTGATCATGTTTGAGAGCTGACCGATTTGTACCTCAAGATTACGAATTGAAGTTGAGTTGTTTTGGATCGCGACATCTGTTTTCTGCATGTACTACATAAATATGTCCTCAAGTGTTGGCTTTTTCTCTTGCTGTGAAAATTGCTGAGGTGGTTTAGCTTGTCCTTGATTATTGATCCTTGAGAAGTTGGGGTGATTCCTCCATCCAGGATTGTACGTGTTTGAGTATGGATTATTTTGACGTTGAAAAGTTGACACATAATTTGCTTGTCCATAACTTGATTGGGCAAAAGGATTCCCACTTGGCAGTGGACACTTAAATGATTTCCTCTACAATGATCACAAACATTATTAGTTTGAATAGCATTAACATTTATCTTACCTCATTGTTGAGACAAATTTTCCATTTGTGCTACCAATGAATTTATAGAATCAAGTTCTAAAACTCCAGCTGTCTTTCTTAGCATTGCTCTTTCTACAGGCCATTGATAATTATTGGATGCTAATTCTTCTAGAAGTTCATATGCTGCCTCATGAGTTTTACCCATTAAAGCTCCACCAGCTACTGCATCAACCATAGATCTATTTGTAGCTCCTAGACCATTGTAGAATGTTTGTACTAGCTTGAAGCCATGCTGGAAGGTCATGATGATGACATCTTCTCAATAAATCTTTGTACCTCTCCCATGCTTCATATAATGATTCACCCTCAAATTGTATAAATGTAGTGATGTCATTCCTTAGCCGTGCCATTTTTGCAAGAGAAAAATATTTTGCTAAGAATTTTAGTGCTAACTCTTCCCAAGTAGCGATGATGCCAAGCGGCAAAGAATTCAGCCAAGCATTGGCTTTATCCCTAAGTGAGAAGGAAAAAAGCCTTAGTCAAATCGTATCATCTGTTACTCCATTATGTTTAAAAGCATCACAAATTTCTAAGAAATTTGCAATATGGACGTTAGGATCCTCTTGTGCTATCCCTTCGAACTAGACAGTCTGTTGTATCATTTGAATGATGCCGGCTTGATCTTAAAATTATTGGCTTGTATAGCTGGCCTCCTTATGTTTGATGTAGCCCCATTGATCAAGGGCATAGCATAGTCTCGTAATGCCTTGTGCCCCTGATCAGCCATATTAGGTAAAGATATGTTGTCTTCTTTCTTTTTCTTTTTATCTTTCTTTTTCTTTTTCTTGAGCTGCTGTAAAGTTCTTTCAATCTTGGGATCTAAGGGTGTAAGTTTTAATAATTTAGATCTGGGCATGCACCTCTAAGTCCCGAAAAGAAGGATGGCTCGGATCAACTTGCTGGAGAAGTACCTATGTGGTTGGGATTACGGAAGAAAGGGAAGAACGCTTCACATAATTGGATTTCTTCACGTGAAGCTTAGCTCATGAATGAAAATGTGTGTCCATGTTTTCGTTGGTTTCTTTATTAATATCGTCAAAGCATGACATTCCATACATGAGCTGCAATGAAGATCTCAAGTCAAAGGATCACTCGCACCACAGTCATCAGAGATCAACCATCGACACTATATAGAATATCCATATGGGATCTCCGTGCGGGTCATCCAATGCATCATTACAATAACAAGCATTCATACACCTATCCAAGTATCTCCATACTTCAGCTTGCGAGATCAACTGCTCACCATAAATGTGAAGATATGCAATGTGTGCTAGTCTCAGTGGCATTTGATAGTGCCCAGTCTTATCTACTCATCGACTAGGAAAATTTAAAGAATTGAACCATAATGTGCAATTTTGGATCTTACAATTTGTAAGATCTATTACAAATTCCATATGCACAGTTCACATTCTTTTGGGCTTTATTTCACAGGTAAAATATATCCAAATATATTTATAAGAATTATACTTGGATAGATAAAGAAACCAATAAATTTGATTTGCACCCAAAAGAAATGTGTACAAATTAGCATCTAATCCGATTGGATCTAAGGCGCATACTAACAATTTTCTACTTGCACTAGAGCCAATCACCTATGTATCTAATACCAAGTGACTAAGAATGACCATCATGCTTCTGTTACGATAGGACTTTAGTGAACAGATCGACAATATTATCATCCATCAGGACTCGTTATATTTTTATACCATTCCTCCCATTGATTTTTCTAATCACATGATATTTTCTGAGTACATGTTTGGACCTCTGATGAGACCTTGGCTTCTTGGCTTGCGCTATAGCTCCATTGTTATCACAATACAAGAGTATTGGATTAACAATGCTTGGAACCACTCCAAGTTCAGTGATAAACTTTTGATCCAAACTACTTTTTTAGCTACATCTAATGTTGCAATGTACTCGGCTTAGTTATAGAGTCGACAGTCATCTCCTGCTTGGAATTCTTCCAGCTGACTGTACCATCATTGAGTGTGAACACATAGCCTGATTATGATTTATAATCATCTCTATCAGACTAAAAACTAGAATTCGTGTAAACCCAAGTTATTAGGTTGGATCCTCCATAAATCAAGAGCATATCCTTAATCCTTCGCAAGTACTTAATGATATTCTTGCCATCTAATGTTTGTCACTATAGTTTGCCTGATATTCACTCGTGATACTCAAGGCATAAGAAACATTAGGCCTCGTACATAGCATCACATACATAATGGATCTAATTGCTAATGTGCATGGTATCCTATCCATGTACTCTCTTTCCTCTTGGGTCTTAGGACTCATGTCCTTGGAGAGATTTACCCCATATGATATTGGTATGAATCCCTTCTTGGATTCCTCCATGCTAAACCACTTTAGCATCTTATCTATGTACGTGGATTGGATCAATCCAAGCAACCTTCTAGATCTATCTCTATAGATCTTTATACCTAGTGTATAGGATGCTTCTCCCAAATCCTTCATGAAGAATTTACTGACAATCAATCCTTCACTTCTTTTAAGGAATGATACATTGTTTTCTATTAATAATATGTCATCCACATATAATATCAAGAAAATAATATCACTCCCACTAACCTTCTTGTACACACATGGATCATTCTCATTTTTTATGAAATCAAACTCTTTGATTGTCACATCAAATAGAATGTTTCAATTTCTATAGGCTTGCTTAAGTCCATAAATAGACCTTTATAGCTTGCACACTTTCTTAGGATCCATGGATTCAAAACCCTCTGATTGTTTCATATACACATCCTCCTCTAAATTTTTATTTAGGAGGATAGTTTTGACATCCATATGCCATATCTCATAGTCAAAATATGTTGCTATTGCAAGCAAAGTCATTATGGACTTATACATGGCTATAGGTGAAAAGGTTTCATCAAAGTCAACACCTTGTCTTTGCTTGTAACCTTTTACAACTAGTCTTGCCTTATAGGTAATCACATTACCATCCATGTCGGTCTTCTTTTTGAAAACCCATTTGCACCCAATGGGTTTTATCCCTTCAGGTGGATCAACCAAGGTCCATACCTAGTTGTCATGCATGGAGTCCATTTCAAATTTCATAGCCTCAAGTCATCTCTCATAGTCAATGTTATACATTGCCTCTTCGTAGTTGGTAGGCTCATCATCCTCTATGAGAAATGCATATCTCTTAGGGATGTGAATTATCCTACTAGATCTACATAGCTGACGTGTACTTGGAGCTACCTGTAACTTTTATGCAATGATTGCATAAATGTGGGTTGAGTCTCCTGCTCAACTCCCACTATATTCGGCATATATTCCATTCCATCTAATCGATCTTTATCAATTTATGGTTCTTGAGCTTCACTAAGCTTAATTTTACTCCCACTACCCATTGTGAGAATCTCATTCTCTAAAAATGTGGCATGTCTTGAGACAAATGCCTTTTTCTCAAGTGAGTGGTAGAAGTAGTATCCTTTTATTTATTTTGGATGCCCCATAAAATTGCATTTATCAGATCTAGCTTTAAGCTTATCTGATTCATTATGCTTCATATAAGCGTAACAGTTCCAAATCCTTAAATGATTAAGGGATGGTTTCTTTCCATACCATATCTCATAGGAGTGAAGTTGATCAATTCAGATGGAACTCGGTTTAGGGTATATTTGGCAGTGTCAGCGCATAATCCCAAAACATTTTTAGGAGATTTGCAAGGCTTATCATGGAACATACCATGTCTAATAGTGTGCAATTTCTCCTTTCTGACATACCATTATGCTATGGTATACTAGGAGGAGTTCATTGAGGAAGAATCCCATTCTTCTTCAAATAATCTACGAACTCATGGCTCAAGTATTCACCACCTTGATCTGATCGAAGTATCTTAATACTCTTGCCAGTTTGTTTTTCTACTTCACATTTAAATTCTTTGAACTTTTCAAAGGCTTCAGATTTGTGCTTCATCAGATACACATAACCATATCTACTATGGTCATCTATGAACGTGATGAAATAAGAAAAACCTTCTATGGCTTGAATGTTGATGGGTCCACATACATCCGAATGTACTAAACCCAAACATTCAGTTGTTTGCTTGCCTTTTCCGATGAAAGGTGACTTGGTCATCTTGCCAAGTAAACATGACTCGCATTCCTTAAATGATTTCCAATTGAATGAGCCCAAGTATCCATCTTTATGTAACTTGGTTAAACTATTTTCATTTACATGGCCTAAACGACAATGCCATAGGTATGAATCCCTAGAATTATTTGATTTTATTTTTTGATTCAATATTAAGAATAGGGGCTTGAAGGTTAAGAACATAAATTCCATTGAACAATTCAGCAGAACCAAAGATCATTTTGTTTCAAAAAATAAAAATACATTTATTTTTAATTTTAAAAGAATACCCATCCATTACTAAACATGAAATGGATATGATATTCTTTGTTATGTTCAGTACATAGTAACAATTACTAAGTTCTATTACGAGCCTGTGTGCAAAGATAAAAAACAAATTCTTACGGCTAATGCAGCAACCTTTGCTCCATTTTACATATGTTGGATCACTTTATCTTTCCCCAATCTTCTACTATTTCTTATCATCTCCATATTAATACAAATATGAGAACCATAACCAGTATCCAATACCCAAATGGAATAAGAAGTAATAGAAGAAAATATCTCGATTATAATGCACCTAATGTAGAAGCATCAGTATGCTTCTACATCAGACTTGCCAAATAAGCCCTGCAGTTATATTTTCAATGCCCATCCTTGCCATAGAAGTGACATTTTTTCTTGGCTATATTCATTAGCCAATCAAAAAAATTGGGTCCGGTTAGTTCACTACAAGAAAATACTGAAATAGCGACGCAAATTTAACGACGCAATTATGCGTCGCTAAATTGCGACCACTTTACGACGCCTCTGTGACAATAAAATATTGCAACGCCTTAGCGACGCATTAGCGACTCAATTAATCAGAAAATTAAAAAAAATTAATTTTTTATTTAGCAACGCAAATAATGCATCGCAATATTTTTAAATTAATTTTTTATAAAATATAAATATTGGAAAAAAAATATTGCGATGCAACATAGTGCATCGCAATATTTTTAAAAGAATTAAATATGTTAAATAGCGATGCATTAGCGACGCAATAAACCAAAAATTAGAAAAATTATTTTAATTTAGCGACGCACCAATTGCGTCGCAAATAATTTAAATGAAATTAAATTTTATAAAATATAAATATTAGAAAAAAATATTGCGATGCAAATCAGTGCGTCGCAATGTTTTTAAAAAAAATTAAATATATTAAATAGCAACGCATTAGCGACGCAATAAACCAAAAAATTAAAAAAATTATTTTTAATTTAGCATGCACCAATTGCGTCACAAATAATTTAAATGAAATTAATTTTATAAAGTATAAATATTAGGAAAAATATTACGACACAACTAAGTGCGTTGCAATGTTTTAAAAAAATTAAATATATTAAATAGCGATACATTAGCACGCAATAAACCAGAAAATTAGAAAAATTATTTTTAATTTAGCGACGCAATAACTGCATCACAATTATTTTAAATAAAATTAAATTTTATAAAGTATAAATGAGAAAAATAATTGCGACGTAACACAGTGCGTTGCAATATTTTTAAAAATTAATTATGTTAAATAGCGATGAATTAGCGACGCAATAAACTAAAAAATTAATTAGGAAAATTATGTTTTAATTTAGCCGCACTTGTTACGTCGTAATTATTATAAATAAATTAATTTTTATATATATTATCATTAAAAATTACGATGTAACCCTTTGCATCGCAATGTATTTAAAAAAATTAATTATGTTAAATAGCGATCGGTCCAAATCGATCATGACCGATCAGAATAAGGGCTTGGATCGATCGCAACCCTCGATCGTCGCTGATCGGACCGATCGCCACGGTTCGAGATCGATCGTGGCTGATCGGGATCAGGGCTTGGATCGATCGCAACCGTCGGATCATCAGTGATCTTGGACCGATCGCATCGGTCTGGGATCGGTCATGGCTGATCGGGATGAGGGCTTGGATCGATCGCAACCGTCGGATCATCGCCGATCGGATCGATCGCCACGGTCCGAGATCGGTCATGGCCGATCAGGATCACGGCTTGGATGGATCGCAACCATCGGATTGTTGCCTATCAGATCGATTGCGACGGTCCGAGATCGTTGATCGCCGACCGGGATCGATCAGTGCTTCGATCGATGGCAACCATCGGATCGACGCCGATCGGTGCGATCGCCATGGTCCGAGATTGATCATGGACGATCGGGATCAGGGCTTGGATCGATTGCAACCGTCGGATCATCGCTGATCGGACCGATCGCCACGGTCCGAGATCAGTCGTGGCCGATCGGGATCAGGGCTTGGTTCGATTGCAACCGGTTCGTCAGTGATCTCGAACCGATCGCAACGGTCCGGGATCGGTCATGGCCGATCGGGATCAGGGCTTGGATCGATCGCAATTGTCGGATCATCGCCGATCGGATCGATCGCCATGGTCCGAGATCGTCGTGGCGGATCAGGATCAGGGATTGGAGCGATGGCAACCATCGGATCGATCGATCGGTCCGATCGCCACGGTCCTAGATCGGTGGTGGATGATCGGGATCAGTGCTTGGATCGATCACAATCGTCGGATCGCCAGCGATCTTGGACCGATTGCAACGGTCTGGGATCGGTTGTGGCTGATCGGGATCAGGGCTTGGATCGATTGCAATCGTAGGATCGCTGATCTTGGACCGATCGCAACGGTCCGGGATCGGTCGTGGCCGACCGGGATCGATAATGGCTTGGATCGATCGTAACCGTCCGATCATCACCGAACGGATCGATCATGGCTTGGATCGATCGCAACCGTCGGATCGTTACCGACCGGGATCGATTATGGCTTGGATCGATCGCAACCGTCGGATCGTCGCCGACCGGGATTGATCATGGCTTGGATCGATCGCAACCGTCGGATCGTCGCCGAACAGGATCGATCATGGCTTGGATCGATCACAACCATTGGATTATCGCCGACCAGGATCGATCATGGCTTGGATCGATCGCAACCAATCTCGGATCGTTGCCGACCGGGATCGATCATGGCTTGGATCGATCGCAACCTTCGGATCATCGCCGACCGGGATGGATCATGGCTTGGATCGATCGCAACCATCGGATCGTCGCCGAACGGGATCGATCATGGCTTGGATCGATCGCAACCGTCGGATCATTGCCGACCAGGATCGATCGCAACCGTCGGATCATCGCCGACCGGGATCGATCATGGCTTGGATCGATCGCAACGTCGGATCGTCGCCGATCCGATCGATCGCGATGGTCTGAGATAGGTCGACGCCGACCGGGATCGATCATGGCTTGGATCGATCGCAACCATCGGATCGTCACCGATCTGATCGATCGCCACGGTCCGAGATAGGTCGTCGCCGATCGGGATCGATCATGGCTTCGATCGATCGCAACCGTTGGATCATCGCCGACTGTGATCGATCATGGCTTGGATCGATCGCAACCGTCGGATCATCGCTGAACGGGATCCATCATGGCTTGGATCGATCGCAACCGTTGGATCATCGCCGATCGGGATCGATCGTGGCTTGGATCGATCGCAACCGTCGGATCGTCACCGACCGGGACTGATCATGGCTTGGATCGATCGCAACCGTCGGATCGTCGCCGAACAAGGATCGATCATGGCTTGGATCGATTGCAACCGTCGGATTATCGCCGACCGGGATCGATCATGGCTTGGATCGATCGCAACCGTAGGATCATTACCGACTGGGATCGATCGCATCGATCGCAACCGTCGGATCGTCGCCGAACGGATCGATCATGGCTTGGATCGATCGCAACCGTCGGATCATCGCCGACCGGGATCGATCATGGCTTGGATCGATCGCAACCGTCGGATCGTCGCCGATCCGATCGATCGCAACGGTCCAAGATAGGTCGACGCCGACCGAGATCGATCATGGCTTGGATCGATCGCAACCATCGGATCATCGCGATCCGATCGATCGCCACGGTCCGAGATAGGTCGTCGCCGATCGGGATCGATCATGGCTTCGATCATCGCAACCGTCGGATCATCGCCGACTGGGATCGATCATGGCTTGGATCGATCGCAACCGTCGATCATCGCCGACGGGATCGATCGGCTTGGATCGATCGCAACCGTCGGAATGTTTTTAATAAAATATTGCGACGCATAATTTGCGTCGCAATGTTTTTTAAATAAATATATCTAATTAAAAATATTAAAAAATTATTGCGATGCAATAAGGCATCGCAATTATTATCGTAAATTATAAATATTATCATTAATAAATATTTAAAAAATTTTGCGACGCCGTAGCGATGCATTTTAGGAAAAAAATAAAAATATTGCGACGCAATGTATGCGTCGCAATTATTTTTAGTAAATATAAATTTTTTTAGTATTAATAAATAAAAGAAATATAATATTGGATGCATAATTTACGTCACAATATTTTTTAAATAAATATATCTAATTAAAAATATAAAAAATTATTGCGATGCAATTTTGCATCGCAATTATTAACATTAATTATAAATATTATCATTTATAAATATTTAAAATTATTACACGTAGCGACGCATTTTAGGAAAAAAATAAAAAATATTGCGACGCAATGTATGCATCGTAATTATTTTTAGTAAATATAAAATTTTTCAGTATTAATAAATAATATAATATTGACGCATAATTTGTGTCAATATTTTTAAATAAATATATCTAATTAAAAATATTAAAAAATTATTGTGACATAATTTTACGTCGCAATTATTAACATTAATTATAAATATTATTATTTATAAATATTTAAAAATTATTGCGATGCCGTAGCGATGCATTTTAGAAAAAAAATAAACAAATATTGCGACGCAATGTATGCGTCGCAATTATTTTTAGTAAATATAATTTTTTTAGTATTAATAAATAAAAGAATAATATTGTGACACATAATTTGCGTCGCAATATTTTTTAAATAAATATATCTAATTATAATATTAAAAAATTATTGCGATGTAATTTTGCATCGCAATTATTAACATTAATTATAAATATTATCATTTACAAATATTTAAAAATTATTGTGATGCAATGTTTGCATCGCATTATTGTAATAAGTTATTATTTTAATCAATTAAAATATTAAAAAAATATTGCGATGCCTTAGCGACGCAATTCCTAGAAAATAAAATAATTTTCCCGCCGGACATTGGCGCCAAGTTAGCGACGTAATTATTTGAGTCGCTATTTTTTTATAAAATTATAATAAAACCAAATTAACGATGAATTAGCGATGCATTAATGCGTCGCTAATACATAATAAATTTTAAAAAAAATATTGCGACCATTTAGCGATGCAATTTATTGCGTCGCTAATTACTTATATATAAGCCGGCCTTCGCTTCTTCTTCTTCCCCGTCTTGACCTAGCTGCCGCCTCCCCAAAAAAATTCTGGCTCCACCTCGCTGCTCCGGCTCCCCCCTATGGTGCTCCGGCTCCCCGGCGTTCTCCTTCGACTCTGCCGTCTTCTCTCGACCAAGGTAAGCACCCACACTCTCTAATTTTTTTTTTTAATATTTCCCTCCGGCCACGGCCAAGACATGGCCGTCTTCTTCGGCCACGGTGGCCAGTGCCTGGCCACGGCCACAAAAAAAAAAAAATACATTTGGTAACAGGGGGGGGGAAACCCCACCCCCCTTTTTTTCTTCTCTGGCCACGGCAGTGGCCGCGGCCGGACAAGGCGGCCACGGCTGCTGCTATGGCCGTCTTCTCCGGCCACGGTGGCCAGGCCACTGTCAAAAAAAAAAAAAATTTGTAACAGGGGGGGGGGGAAACCCCCCCCCCCCCCATTTTCTTCTCCGGCCACGGCCGTGGCCGCGGCCGGACAAGGCGGCCACGGCCGTTGCTGCGGCCGGACAAGGCGGCCACTGCCGTTGCCATGGCCGGCAGTGGCCTGGCCACGGCCACGGTGGCCAGGCCACTGTCATAAAAAAAAAAAATTTGTAAGAGGGGGGGGGGTGGGGAAACCCCCCCCCCCATTTTGTCTTCTCCGGCCACAGCCGCTGCCATGGTCGTCGGTGGCCTGGCCACCCTGTCAAAAAAAAAAAAAATTAACAGACCCCCCCCTTTTGTCTTCTCTAGCCACGGCCACGGTGGCCTGGCCGCAGTCCAAAAAAAAAGTTAGGGGGGGCCACGGAGCTCTTTGGATAGACTGATTGTTATGTCTTGATTATGCAATAATATTTGTAATGCTAGATAGAAGTCTTGTTGTATTATTATTTAATTTGCATAATGTTTATGCAATAATTAATTTAAGCAGAATGTTTATGCAATAATATTTGTGCATTTGTACTTATTTACAATTGTTATGTCTTGATTATTTATATTCTGCTGCAAACTGAATGATGCATTAAATTATGTAATGCTAAATAAAAAGTCTTGTTGTAATATTATTTAATTTCAGCAACAAATTAGTAGTTTCAATGATTTACATTTTAGTCTTCACAAACATTTGTATTCGACACAATAATCTTAAAAATTTAGTGATTACATGTATAATTCACAAGAAGTTAAGAATAACAAGCATAAGTTCGATTGTCTTCGGACTTCCATTAATCACAGCACTATAACCTTTAGACCCGTTTGAGAATTTGTAAGCCTTAGTCTTGCAAATTCTCAAATTGTCCTGGTGGACAGTTTGGGAATATTTCTTGCGATATGTTAGTCTGCTATTAATCATCGTTGGTGAGATTTCGGTTTGTATTTGCTCATACGTTCTCCTAGTGTGGCTTATATACCACACATTTAGGAGAACATATGGGGAAATGCTGCCAAAATTTCAATGTAACCGATCGATGATAATTAATAGCAGAATAACATATCACAAAAAATATTCTTGAATGGGATAGGGCCTTACCTTATAGACATGGAGTGAAGGTAGAATTAATTTAAGACACTTGAATGCTTGTGAAGTCTCATGATTAAACGGACCGCCTTGCGGCCCGACCAAACTCAAGCCCTCCCATTAGCCATGAACCTGTGCATCGGTCCTTGCTAGCACGCCAAGGATCGTAGCCGTGGCTCGCCCTTGCATGGTAGGGACCTTAGTTGCCTAAAAAAAAATTGGTTTACTTATAAATGATTTAAATGGTTGTTATTAACCTTAGTTGTGTAAGAAAAATAATTTAGTTATATATTTAGTAATACTAATATAGTTTTATTTTGTGGTTTCATTTAATGATTTACCAGACTTTGTATAAGTCGGTCAAAAATGAGCGGGGCTCGCTCGTGGATGTATGCAAGGATAAAAGATGGCTTGCTTAATCCAGATTTTCTGAATGGATTGGAAGAATTTATCGCATTTGCATGTAGCCAACCTGACTGGATGGATGGCCTAGGATTAGGTGCCCATGCAACTTCCACAGGTGTCAGAATAAAGCCTACAGAGATGTGAAACTGTTAAGGTGCATTTGTGTAAGAAGGGGTTTGTTCCTGATTACTATGTTTGGTACTGTCATGGTGAACCAGAGGATATTCCACAGCTGTTATAGGCCAACAAGAGTCAATTCCCGTAGATGAACCATTTGTGAATTTAAACACATATGAACAAATGGTGATGAATGCATCGGGTAATGAATTCAATCAGAATACATTTATGGAAGAACCAAATCCAGATGCACAGCAATTTTATGATATGTTGCGTGCTGCAAATCAAGAATTGTATCCTGGTTGTGAGGGTCATTCCCAGTTGTCTACAGCTGCTCGAATGTTGAATATTAAGGCAGAACATCGATTATCAGAAAAGGCGTTCAATTCTGTAGCTGGGTTAATCAAAGAAATTTTGCCAAATGATAATGTTGCCGCAGACAGTTTTTACGCAACAAAGAAGTTGTTGCGTGGGCTTGGGCT
>UESW01004061.1:345488-381712 GCA_900491605.1 Calamus simplicifolius | reverse complement strand
AGGGAGTGGTAGCCTACGACATTTCTATGAAACAAATTTCTTAATGAGAGCTGCTTTGATGTGGACAATAAGTGATTTTCCGGCATATGCAATGTTGTCTGGTTGGAGCACTGCTGGACGTCTGGCATGCCCTCATTGCATGTATGATTCGGATGCATTTACATTGCAGAAGAGTGGTAAGCAGTCATGGTTTGATAACCATAGGAAGTTCTTGCCCCCAAATCATCCTTACAGGCGTAACTTGATCGCCTTCCGGAAGAACAAAGCAGTCACAAAATTTGCCGAACCGGTTAGGTCCGGCACGGATATATTTGATTCTATAGAGCATTTGGGGTTGATGTATGCATGGGAACCGGATGCAGATAGAATAAATGGCCGTATATGTAAAGAACATAACTGGAAGAAGCGAAGTATATTTTGGGATTTGCCTTATTGGAGCACAAATCTCATCCGGCACAACTTGGATGTTATGCATATCGAGAAAAATTTCTTTGATAACATATTTAACACGGTGCTAAACATCCCGGGAAAAACAAAAGATACTGCAAAGTCAAGAGAAGAACTTAATCAGTACTGCAGAAGAGGTGATTTGAGAAGGAGTGCCGATGGGACCTATCCTAAAGCATGTTACACTCTTGACAGAAATTCACGAGAAGTTTTATGTAACTGGCTTAGAGGGTTAAAATTTCCAGATGGTTATGCCTCAAATATCGGTAGGTGTGTGGACATGCATAAGCTCAAGTTGTTCGGCATGAAGAGTCACGACTGCCATGTTTTCATGCAACGGTTATTACCTATAGCTTTTCGTGAGTTGCTTCCGCAACATGTCTGGAAGGCAATTACGGAGCTCAGCTTATTCTTCAAGGAGTTATCTGCCGCAGTCATTACTTCTGCATCCATGGCAAGGCTTGAGGAGGAAATTCCAATTATTTTATGCAAGCTTGAGCGAATATTTCCTCCCAGTTTTTTTGACTCAATGGAGCATTTACCGGTTCACTTGCCATACGAAGCGAGCATAGCTGGTCCCGTGCAGTATCGCTGGATGTATCCTTTCGAGAGGTAAATATATACATCATTAAGATATGTTGACATTTCAAATATTATTTCATTGCTTGAAAAATTGGTTAATTTTTTGTTGCAACTTTACATATAGGTATCTTAAGAAGTTAAAAAATAATGTGCGTAATAAGGCAAGGGTTGAAGGTTCTATATGCAATGCACACTTGGTCGAAGAAGTTTCAGCTTTTGCCTCACATTACTTTGAGGGTCACGTCCACACGAGGAGCCGAAATCATGGTCGTAACGATGACGTATGTGTGGACGAAGGAGAAGCTAATGACGGTAGAATATCAATTTTTAAAGCTATCGGCCGTTCATTTGGTGGGCAGAAGTCAAGAAATCTTAGCGATATGGAGTATAATGCAGCACATTATTACATCCTAATGAACTGTAGAGAAGTCGATCCATATATTGAGTAAGTGTATACTTCAATGCTAAATTGGAAATTTTAATTTAAATTACAATATACCACAATATTTAATTTCTAACATTAGTTTTCATCCTTTTCATCCCATAAGGATGTTTTGTGATAGACAACGACAGATGAATCCCGACATCAGTCAAGTTGCAATTGGGCAGAAATTAGAAACGGAGTTTGCTTACTGGTTTTATGAATTTGTGAGTAGTATCACTCAATCAATTTCGATAATGGCTATTATTTTTTGAATTGGATGTCAATAGCTTATTAATTTATAGGTCAACGGTCCATGGTCCACAACCGACAATATTTTCATTAAATGTCTATCGCAATGGCCATTGAAGACCGTAACAACCTCTACTGGCTATTTTGTAAATGGGTACAAATTTCAGATTGAACGATTAGCAGCTTCAAGAGGCACGCAGAACTGGGGCGTGTGTGTGAAAGGAGAAAGTGTTGGAGCAAATATGCAGGATTATTATGGAAAGTTAGTAGAGGTGGTTGAAGTTGAATATCCCGGTTGGCCTATGAAACGAACCGTATTGTTTCGTTGTGATTGGTTCGATCCGATAGTTCCTGTGGGCAAAAGGGTTCATAACGACTACAATTTGGTTGAAGTGAACCATCGACGAAGATTGCAGAAATATGACCCATTCATCCTTGCATCCCAAGCTCAGCAAGTCTTTTACTGCGGATATCCAAGTTTGCGCAACGACAAGCGAGATTGGTGGGCCGTTTCTAAAATCGTCCCACGTTCAACAATCGTATTAGAGGAGAGTTCATCAAGTCAATCAGCCGAGTGCCCTGCATTTCAAGAGGATGAGATGGAAATGCATGCAATTGAGGACGACACAAGGGCTCCTGAAACATCACTTAGAGATCCAAATGGTGATGTCCAAGAAATTATGGATGCAAATGTTCGGTTTCCTTCCGATGATAATGAAACTGATTCGCAATCCGATACGGCATCGGATGTTGAACCAACATTTCATGAAACAAATGATACCGATTAAACATAGAGGTTTTTTAAAATTTAACTTTTTTTATAAGTGTTAAATTTTTACATAGTCAATCATTAATCGTAATTTAATTGTATGAATCTTTAGTATTTTCAGTATGATGGGCAGAGGTAGATCTACCGATAGACGGAGTGAGCAGGGACGTAGCCCTGCTGCATCAGATCATATGAGCGTCGGAGATGGAGAGTTCGGATCTCCAGCAGTCGCACAGCCTTCGATCTCTCCAGCAGTATTACCATCCAGCCGATCGGCACATACCTTCGAGAGTTCTTCCACCATCGGCCGTACCGTACTTCGACTCGATGCTCAGGGGCTGTAAGTATATACTAATTAAAAATATATGTTTATGTTTTTAAGTCAATTACTTATAAACATACATTTTTTTAACAGATTTATTGAGCAGCATCATGTATCCAGCCACATCAGCACCGTATTTCAGAGGCGTGCAGATTCCAGTGGCTACGATTGGCGCCACGTATCTTCAGCCACGAGGGAGTTTTATTTTTCTGAGTTTCAGGTAAACTTATTAAATACAATTTATCACTGATATAAAATTTCTTAATCTTAATAAATTCAGAAACTAACTATTTATTTTAATGCAGAAAAAGTATACATGGGATCCTGCCAGCCATGATGCCATTAGGGCAGCATGGGAGGCTCTGACGGGATGCCGATACTCCGACATGCTTCATCGTTGGAGGTCATCGGGTCAGCGTCCTGCGCACATGCCAGAGGGTATTTGGCACGAGTGGCAGCAAGCCTGGCAGTCCGATGGCTGGCGCAGGAGGTCTGCATCAGCCAGCACGAACCGCCGATCTGAGAAAGGCGGTCCTGGCACGGGTCTCTCCCGCCATACTTCGGGCTCCATTTCGATTTAGGAGCACAAACGGCGTATGGTAAAAAAAACATAAATATTTTAATTACTATTTTAGTTATTTACAAATATTTGTATTAATATCATTTTTTTAATGTTATAGTCTGAGTAGGAGGGCGGAGATCCTGGTGAGTTTCGTCTATTCAGGGCGACACACACCAGGAGGGACGGTTCCTGGGTCGACACGCAATCACGGGAGGTTGCGGTAAGAAATTAGATTTATGTAGTATCTGTTTAATTTCTAAAATTTTATTTCGAGAAATTTATTAACTCATTTATTGTTGATTTCATAATTTAAAGACACAAGTCGAGGAGCTTCGCTCCCAAGCATCGCAGGTCGACTCTACTGATGGGGAGACGCCCGTCGAACACTTAGCAGAGGAGAGTCGGCGTGTGTTTTTGGAGGCTGTTGGTGCCCAGCCACGAGACCGCAGGGTCTATGGTCTGGGCACTAGAGCTTCTACATATTTTCCCCATCAGGCCTCCATCTCGCGACTTTCTGGTGATCTTCCTCCCGAGCGTTTACACGACCTTCGCAGATCTATTGCAGAGGAGGTTCGCTAGGAGGTCGAGCAGGATTTCGAGGATCGTATGCGAGGCCGGGATCAGGAGATTGCAGACATGCGAGATGAGATGCATTATTTGCGGGATATGGTTAGCCGCTTGTCGCAGAGTCTTCAGCCTCCACAGACTCCACGTGATCGCCCAGATTCTTGATGTATTTTTCTTTTCTTTTTTTATGTTGTACATGAAAACTTCAAAATTTTAATATATGAATTTTTTGGAAATTGAATGATTATTGTTTGGATCAATATGAGTGAAGAATGTTTCGATATTTAAATGTAACGAAATTGTATTAACCGTTTTAATTTTTAAATTTCTATTTTTTTTAAAAAAATATTTATTTAGCGATGCATTAGCGACTGCAATTGCATCGCTAATATTTTTAAAATATTATTATTAAATATTACGACGCAATGACATGGCATCGCAATAATATAAAAAAAATTTAATAGTGACGCATTAGCGACTCAAATTGAGTCTCTATTATATCTAAAATATTTTAATAAATATTGCGATGCAATGACCTTGCGTCGCAATATTTTATCAAATTTTTTATTTGCGACGCTTTAGCGACACAAATGGCGTCGCTATTATATCAAAAAAATTATTATTAAATATTGCGACGCAACTAAATGCGTCGCAATATTACGACGCAATTGAGTGCGTCGCAATATTTAATAATATTTTTAAATATTATAATTTAATTTTTAATTTAGCGACGCATATGGATGCATTGCAATATTGCGATGCAATGTTGCGTCGCAGAGAGTCGCAATATTGCGACGTAATTACGACAAATGGATATTGCGACGGACATCTTAGCGACACCGTCATTGCATCGCTATTGCATCGCAATAGCATGTTTAGCGACGCAATTGCGACGCATTTGGGCATCGCAATATTTTATTTCTCTTATAGTGGTTGTTGGACTCTAAGATATACCTCTAAGGTTAATGTTAACTTTATAGAAAATAGAATGAGTCAATTATTATAAATGCAAATCATTGATTTAATATGGAAAATTTAAAATTTTTAATTAAATCAATTACTTTCACTATTTTATCGAGCTCAATACCCCTCTCTATTAATCTCAAAAAATTATCAAATAATTTTCTAGTGGGCTAGGACCCTTAAATTGACTTTCCTTGACCTTGGCTATGGCACAACAAATTTTAATAAGCCAAATTAGGTAGATTTTTATCAATCACATCAAATGTGACTCGTAGATCATTTAGGGGACATTGCCTTGTCAATCACATCTGATGTAATCATCCTAAACTTTGTCTCTAGATTAGATTGATCCTGACTATGGCCAATTATGCCAGCTAACCTAGTTAAGTCAGCCCATTGTTCCCCAATCAACTCCTCATAGGTTCACTCGATCTTGGCTATGGCACAATAAATCTCATGCCCTAATGATTTTGTATCATGTGAACAATGAAAGGCTAATAACTTAATATTCGTGGAGAAATTTAGCGCATCTATGTCCCATCATGCATCCACAACATTTGTATCATGCTAGGTTATATATCCTATATGTGAATTTTAGATTAATTTTAATTAACCTAAATTTCATAAGATCCAATCTTATGATTAGGACTCTTAATCAAATTAGGATCCTGATCACTATCTAATTTAGGAACCCTAATCATGTGACCAAATCAATTGCTATCATCCTGATTAACCCTATTGATCTAATCAATTAAGAGCTTTCCTTAACAATTAATGGCCAGACCAGCTGATCAATGGGGTCCTATTTAGCATACCCTTTGATCCCATTGAATGAGTTTTTTTAGGCAGCGAATGGAGCAATTAAAAACCATGATTGCATTTTTTAGACACCAATGTAGTTAAGCCCAATTGATTAGACCAATTATGGGATCATAGAAACAAACAATGATATGGTTAAGTCTAATTTTTTCTAAACCTTATCATCTATTACACAATATGATAAGATGAGATAGTGATCATTAGGGATTTATGATAAGTGTAAAATATTTTATAACACTTTATTTTAAATATTTGTCTTATCATTATCTGTTATGATAAATTGGTTTTCATCACATGAAATCCTAATTGGTCTTTATCATAACATCCCTAACAACTATGATTATGATAACATGTCAAAATTTGAAATTTTAATTTTAATCCTGATTATCATGTTGTCATGATATAATTATTTTAGATTTTAATCACGTTATTTATCATGTCAAAATTAAATTTTAAACATGATGTGTTAAATTTCAGCCTTTAAGATTATGTCACACATAAATCATAATTTTTAATTTTTAACATGATCAAATATAAATAATTCATATTTATTATCATATAAAAAACTTATTAAATATTTAATCTTTATCAATATAATTATTTTAGATTTTAATCATGTTATTTATCATGTCAAAATTAAATTCTAAACATAATATGTTAAATTTCAGCCTTTATGATATGTCATACATAAATCATAATTTTTAATTTTTAACATGATCAAATCTAAAAAAATTATGTTTATTATCATATAATAAACTTATTAAATATTTAATCTTCATTAATATAATTATTTTAACTTTTAATCATGTTATTTATCATGTCAAAATTAAATTCTAAACATGATATGTTAAATTTCACCTTTAAGATTATGTCACACATAAATCATAATTTTTAAATTTTAATATGATCAAATCTAAATAATTCATATTTATTATCATATAATAAACTTATTAAATATTCAATCTTCATCATATCGCAAGATTTATATTTTACATCGCATGTAAAATTTAGATCTGTGTATATAAAAATTAGAACTCAGGTAATCTATCAAATTAATTGAATTTGAAGCCTGAGGTGGCTCTGATACCACTGATGAAAATTATGTATATTTTATATGAATCAAATTCATATATCATGCAGCAAAAGATAAAAATAAATATGAATTTAATTCCCAAAGCCCAAGATCCTCAGGGAACAGATTCAGTTAGCAAGAAATAATACATGATTAAATAATAGATCATACCTATATTTTTTATTGAGGATGAAGCTTGATGAAGCTGGTAAACAATTTACCACTAGCAGTCCATGCGTTCGGCATCTAATAGTAATTCACGTAAAAATCTTTGGATGATGTCCTTCCAGGATTAGATGATAACTTTCTTGCGAGGGTTGCTAGCGCCTCTTTTCTTTTTCAATTGATTTTTTAAATTAAGAAAAATTTCTTGATCAAGATCAAATCTTGATCAATCAAGTGAGAAAAGGACATTCTAGGGAGAGAAAGAATGTTTTGAGAGAGAAAGTAGGTGTTAGGCATCCAAGAAAGAGAAAAAGGAGGAGTTAGGCGTGCCTTTCAAAGGGGGTGCTCTCTTCTTTTTATACATGAAAAGAAGGTTGTGTGGTTCCATAAAAAGGGAGATTTTATTTTGATCACCTCACCATCCAACCATATCATGTTTGTTGGGGAGATTGTTGAGAATTTGATGCCCAATCTTATTGATTTTGATGATTACCAAAAGCCATGAGTATATTAAAAGATGTAATGAGTTTATTTACATGAGCAATGAATTTATTTAGAACAATGTATGAGAATGTTAAAGTATAACTTTAATCAATTTGAAAGTAACTTTAAGCTCCTTGTTTAAGCTTTCAAAAAGAAATTTTATACTTCATATGATAATCAATGAGTTTTTGGAACATTTCTTGAATTGATTCCTAATGTCAATTTTATTATATTCAAGTCAAAATAATGATTTAAAATGAATCTGGAACGAATTTCAAGTCAATCAGAAAACTTTCTGATTTTTGATACGTTCCGGAGCCGACTCTAGAGTTTCAGAGTTGACTCCACTCAGAGTACAGAAATGATTGTCTGTCTCGAGTCGACCCATGTGATTTCTTGAGTCGACCCCCGATTCTATCGAGCCGACTCCATGACTGTGTGAGTCGACTCCGCTCAGACACCAGAGGTGTATTTTTCTGAGCATTTCTCGAGTCGACCCCCAACTTTTTATGAGTCGACTCCCGACTGTCAGGAGTCGACACTTTATTTTTGATGGGTCGACCCCTTGACTTTCTGAACATTTCTATTTTTGGTATCTCAACTTCGAGCCGACTCGCGGAAAGCATGAGTCGACTCCAGCAAATCTGGGCAAAATTTTTCTGAATGCCAACTCAGCATCAATGGTAAGATTTTTAATTAACGGCTATTTTTCTTTGTTTCTAACGGCTATATTTTTGCAGAATCTATAAATAGAGAAGCCATTTTCAAATCAAAAATATACAAATAGAGAGATATTCACTTCAAAAGAAAAGAAGAGAAAAATTGGAAAAACAGAGCTTCAATTGAAAAAATTCGAGATTCAAAATAGAGTGAAAGAAAAAGAGTGAAATCAAAGGAAGCTCCTTCTGTGCTCAAGCTCAACAATCCAAGGAAGCTTAGAAGAAAATCTAAGAGCTATTCAAGAGCATCTCAAGTGATTTTCAACACTCAAAGAAAAGAGGAAAAGCTCAAATCAACTCCAACGTACATTCCGTGAAGAATCCAAGCTGAGGCCCGATTCT
Source organism: Calamus simplicifolius (assembly GCA_900491605.1). Classification (NCBI taxonomy): domain Eukaryota; kingdom Viridiplantae; phylum Streptophyta; class Magnoliopsida; order Arecales; family Arecaceae; genus Calamus; species Calamus simplicifolius. The sequence goes on along the minus strand of UESW01004061.1, from coordinate 373,227 downwards.
ACACTTCAAAAGAGTTGAGGAAAAGAAGAAAAGAAGAAAAGTTCAAAAGCCAACCATATGCAAATCAGGCTTTCCTAAACTTTATTCTTATATTTGTTTATATGCTCATTGAGGAGCTTTGTAACTGAAAAACAATACTTCTATTCTTTGTGTCTAGTTCAATCTGGGGGATTGAACTAGTTGAGGTAGTCTTACCTCGGTACAAGCTTGGTATAGCTTGGGTTAGGGTTTTTGTGCTGGTAAGCCCTTGAAAACCAGCTGGGTTTATTGTGATCCCGAAAAAACAACATGTTTGAGTTGTGAGCTTGTAAAACAACTCTGCTGTAATCAAGAAAGATTATAGTGTGGACCCAAGTGAATCTTGGGAGTGGATGTAGGTGTTGGATACACCGAACCACTATAAACTCTTTGTGTTTGTCGTGCTTCCATTGACTCTTTCTCTATCTCTGTTTTATTCACTGCACTTTGTATTTGCATTGCTATTGCCTTCATTCTTCTTAAGCAAACATCTTTAAAAGGCTAATTTTTTAAAGAACCCAATTCACCCCCCCCCCCCTCTTGGGTTGTCATCTGGGCAAACAATTGGTATCAGAGCTAGTGCTCATTAGATTTTGATCACACGATCAAGAGCTAAAGTTCCAAATGGCAACACAAGTTGGATCATTTGCTGAAGGTCATTCTACGAATAGACCTCCACTGTTTAATGGTTCAAATTATTCATATTGGAAGCTAGAATGAGGATATTCATTCAAGCTTCTGATTATGAGCTATGGGGTGTTATAATCAATGGACCTAGTACACCCACACATGTTATTGATGGCACTATTGTTCCTAAGCCCGAAAGGGACTGGAATGATAATGATAGGAAAATGGCACAGCTCAATGCTAAGGCCATGAATGTCTTATATTGTTCTTTAGATGCTAATGAATTTAATAGAATCTCCACATGTAATTCCGCAAAGGAGATTTGGGATAGATTAGAGGTTACCCATGAGGGTACCAACCAAGTAAAAGAATCTAAAATTAATATTCTTGTTCATAAATATGAATTGTTTAGCATGGAACAATCTGAAACCATTGCATGCATGTACACTAGATTTACAGATATTGTAAATGGTTTGAAAAGTCTTGGTAAGACATATACTAACTCTAAACTTGTTCGAAAAATTCTTAGGTCATTACCAAGATCATGGGAAGCAAAAATGACAGCAATCCAAGAAGCTAAGGACCTCAACACTTTACCCTTAGAGGAGCTTCTAGGATCTCTTATGACCCATGAGCTGACTATGAAGCAGCATGTAGAGGAGGACACAAAGAAAAAGAAAGTAATTGCCCTCAAAGCTGCAAAAGAAGAAGAGAGCAGCAGTGATGATGATGATGATGAAGAAACTGCTCTCTTAGCTAAAAAATTTAAAAGATTCATGAGGAGAAAGAAACCCTTCCACAAGAAGAAATTTGGAACAAAGTGGGAAGGAGAAAAGGATAAGAACAAGGACAAGGACAAAGAAAAAGAGAAAGACCCCTTGACTTGCTATGAGTGTAATAAACCGGGGCACTTTAGAAATGAATGTCCAAAATTGAAGAAAGCCTACAAAAAGAAAAAGAAGGCTTATGTGGCGACTTGGAGTGATAGCGAGGAATCTTCTTCCGAAGAAGAAGAACAAAAGGAAGTCGCAAACGTATGCTTTATGGCGGACGACGACGATGAGGTAAGTTCCGATAACCCTTGCGATGAATTTGCTTTTGATGAACTTTTTGATGCTTTTAATGAACTTGTTAGCGATTTCAAGGTTTTGAAAAAGAAATACAAGATTTTGAAAAATAAAAATTTAACTTTCATTAAAGAAAAGGAAAATCTTAATAATGAAGTTAAGAAACTTAAATCTGAAAATGAATTTATTAAAAGAGAAAGAATTAATTATCAATGAAAATAATAATCTAAGGAAAGAGGTTGAAAAATATAAGAACATAGTTGATAAGTTTACCTTAAGTTCAACTAAATTAGACATGTTGTTAAATAGTCAAAAAGCAGTTTTTGACAAAGCCGGATTAGGGTATAACACTTTAAGAAAACAAAAATCATTAAAAAATATTTTTGTGCGTGCTGGCCAAAGTAATTTACATGCTTTAAATGTAATCAAAAAGGACATAAATCTTATGAATGTAAAATCTGAAACCTAATAAAAACTTAAATGTTAAAGGGAAGAAAATATGGGTTCCGAAAGGAACAATAATTGTTGCTACTAACCATGAAGGACCCAAGAAAGCTTGGGTACCTAAACATAAAGTTTGATATCATTGCAGGAATGTCTTGTGGCCAAGAGATCAAAGAAAAAGTGGTATCTTGATAGTGGCTGCTCAAGACATATGACGGGTGACAAAGAAGAATTCATCACCCTTGAAGAAAAGAAAGGAGGAGTTGTTACATTTGGCGACAATGGCAAAGGCCAAATCTTGGGGTTTGGTAACATTCAAATAACTCCCTCCACATATATTGAGAATGTACTTTATGTTGATGGTTTAAAGCATAACTTAATTAGTATAAGTCAATTATGTGACAAAGGTTTTAAAGTATCTTTTGAATCTTCTTTATGCACTGTAGCTAATCCCATTGATAATAGCATTATTTTTATTGGAAATAGAAATGGCAATGTATACATGATTGACTTAGACAAATTGTCTACTAATAATCATTGCTTAGTTGCTAATAATGCTAATATGAATGAGATTGGTTGGTTGTGGCATCGAAGATTAGGTCACGCAAGCACACACCTGATTTCAAAACTAATTAGAATGGATTTAGTAAAGGTTTACCTAAATTAGATTTTGAAAATAACAAAATATGTGATGCATGTCAGTTTGGAAAACAAACGAGAAGTTCTTTCAAATCTAAAAATATTGTTTCAACTTCTAGGCCATTAGAACTACTTCACATGGACCTTTTTGGACCAACTAGAACCACAAGTCTAGGAGGAAAGAAATATGGTCTTGTGATAGTAGATGATTACTCTAGATTCACTTGGGTAATGTTTTTAGCTCACAAAGATGAGACTTTCTCGATATTCATGAAATTCTTCAAGAAAGTAACAAATGAGAAAAACACTACCATAGTGTCTCTAAGAAGTGATCATGGAACTGAATTTGAAAATCACTTATTTGAAAGTTTTTGCAATGAAAATGGTATTAATCATAACTTTTCTGCACCAAGAACCCCTCAACAAAATGGAGTAGTTGAAAGGAAAAATAGGACTTTAGAAGACATGGCCCGTACCATGCTATGTGAAAGTAAACTCCCGAAATACTTTTGGGCGGAAGCTATTAACACAGCATGTTACATCTAAATAGAGCCTTAATCAGACCTATTTTAAAGAAAACACCTTATGAATTATGGCATGATAGAAAACCCAACATTAAATATTTTCATGCATTTGGTTGTAAATGTTTTGTTCACATAATGGTAAAAATAATTTAGGCAAATTTGATGCTAAATCTGATGAAGGAATATTCTTAGGATACTCTACAACTAGTAAAGCATATAGAGTATTTAACAAGAAAACTTTAGTTGTTGAAGAATCCATTCATGTAGTTTTTGATGAATCTTTAGCAACTCGTTCCGAAAAGTTTGATGAAGAAGATACAAACATAATTGAGAAAGATCTTGAAAAATTAAATATTGATGTATCTTTAGATCAAGAACAAGACGCTAAAGATAATGATTCACCTAAGGATGATGATACTAACACTAATCATAATGATGTAGATCTACCTAGGGATTGGAGATATGCTTATAGTCACCCTAAGGAATTGATTATAGGTGATCCATCTCAAGGAATAAGAACTAGATCATCTATGAGAAACATTAGTAATCATCTTGCATTTGTATCACAAATTGAACCTAAAACTATTGAAGAAGCTGAAAAAGATAATAATTGGATGTTAGCAATGCAAGAAGAATTAAATCAATTCACTAGAAATAATGTATGGACTTTAGTAGAAAGACCTAAAAATCATTCTGTTATAGGATCAAAATGGATATTTAGAAATAAACTAGATGAGAATGGCATAGTAATTAGAAACAAAGCTAGATTAGTTGCAAAAGGATATAATCAAGAAGAAGGTATTGATTTTGATGAAACCTTTGCACTAGTAGCAAGATTAGAAGCCATTAGACTATTACTTGCATTTGCATGTCACATGAATTTTAACTTATTTCAAATGGATGTAAAAAGTGCTTTTCTAAATGGATTTATAAATGAAGAAGTATATGTAGAACAACCACCAGGTTTTGAAGATCATGAATTTTCAAATCATGTTTTTAAATTGCACAAAGCATTATATGGTTTGAAACAAGCACCTAGAGCTTGGTATGATAGATTAAGTAAATTCTTAATTGAAAATGATTTTATAAGAGGAAATGTTGATAAAACCTTGTTTTTGAAAAGAAAAGGTAAAGATTTATTAGTAGTTCAAATATATGTTGATGATATTATTTTTGGTGCTACTAACAATCTTCTATGTCAAGAGTTTGCTAAGTTGATGCAGGGCGAATTTGAAATGAGCATGATGGGAGAACTCAACTTCTTCCTTGGACTCCAAATCAAACAAAGCAAAGAGGGAATCTTTATCAACCAAACAAAGTACACAAGAGAAATTCTAAAGAAGTTTGGTATGGAATCAATCAAACCCCTCGGACACCAATGAGTCCTTCATGCAAGCTGGACAAAGATGAAGAAGGTAAGAAGGTTGATCAAAAATATTATCGAGGTATAATCGGATCCCTACTTTACTTAACTGCAAGTAGACCAGACATAATGTTTGTTGTTTGCTTATGTGCTAGATTTCAGTCTGAACCTAAAGAATCACATTTAATTGCTGTTAAAAGAATACTAAGATACGTAAGTGGAACTAAAAATGTAGGTTTATGGTATTCTAGAGACTCAACATTAAATCTGATTGCATACACTGATTCTGATTATGCTGGATGTAAGTTAGATAAAAAAGCACAAGCGGTGCATGCCAATTCTTAGGAAGTAACTTAATCTCATGGTTTAGCAAAAAGCAAAATTCAGTTGCATTATCAACTACTGAAGCTGAATATGTAGCAGCTGGAAGTTGCTGTGCTCAAATCCTATGGATTAAGCGACAACTTGAAGATTATGGTATCACACTTGATAAAACACCTATAAGATGTGATAACACAAGTGCAATTAATCTAACTAAAAATCCAATTCAACATTCTAGAACCAAACACATAGAAATTAGATATCATTTTATTAGAGAACATGTTGCAAATAATAAAATATGTCTTGATTATGTTAATACTGAAGAACAATTAGCAGATATATTTACAAAACCTTTAAGTGAAGAAAGATTCTGTTATCTTAGAGGAGAGTTAGGTATTTGTGATCCATTAGAATGAATTTGAAACCCCTAAGGAAAGTTTATCTAAAATTCCTTCAAATCCTTGATCTTTAAGGAAATCTTATCTAGAATTCACATCTAATTGATCTATTAAATCCAATGATTATTTTATCAATTTTTATGATCAATTTCCGGACACATTTCAGAAATTTCATGTTTTTTCTCTGAAATGGTCTCGGAGCCGACTCGGTGAGTATCGGAGTCGACTCCAGGTTTCTACTGAAACTCTCGAGTCGACCCCTTCTCAGCGCGAGTCGACTCCACTTCGGGATAGTTTTCTGTGACTATCCGGAGTCGACCCCTCGCTTTGCGGGAGCCGACTCGAAGTGGTCCCAGGTCGATTTATCTAGGGCAGAGTCGACTCGCTGTTCATTTCTAATCTCAATCTCTCAAAATACTCTCTCCAAAATACTTCCAGACCTTCCAAATTCCCAAGAATCCTGATTAACCCTTCCAATAGATCAATGGCCCCTAAAACTCGAGGTTCTAACCTTAGTGCGGCCGGTGTTAAGAGGAAGAGAGCGGTGAGGAAGACCGTGAGGCGTCCGGTTCGTGAGCCTTCACCAAGCACGGATTCAACCTCATCCTCCTCGACCCCTAATGCTTCTCCATCTACGGCTCCATCATAGGTAGATAGACTTGCTGATAGAATTATAACTACGGGAGGAAAGTAGATTTTGAATTGTTTGAGGCTGAGGGATTTCTTTTGGGAAGACAGCTGATTGAGATGGGTTGGGAAAGATTTTCTCCTTAGATTGTCCTACATATCCCGCCCTTGTCAAGGAATTTTATAAGAATCTATCTAGAGGAGATAATGGTCTTATAAGCTTGTGAGAGGAAATAGAATTCAGTGACTGTAGAGCTGCTTTCAAGATTGTTGGATCTACCTATGTCGGGTACATCTACGTTTTCTTCTGAGGACAGATGCCCAGCTCTTTCTAGACTACTTAACCGGGAGGTTGTCGGTTTTGAGAAGTTTTTGCCAATCAGTTATCCTTAGAACTGAGACTGCTCCACAACATTTGTAGCAGAATCCTTTTTCCCAAAATAGGGAGGTTTGATTATGTTTCAGAAAAGGATATTTGTGATGGATGCAATTGTAACGGGTAAACCCATTAACCTTCCAAGTATGATCTTATGGTATATTGCCGACTGTGGAGGTAAGAGAAAATCAAGTTTGCCCTATGGCATGATCCTCACTAAAATTTTTCAGAGCCAAGGGATTGTCATTTCTGATAGTGAGCCTATGAGGAACTTGAGACACACAGATTTTTACATCTTTGCCACTATACATAGGATGGGTTTTGTTAAGAAGAACGGAAGATGGGAAAGGAAAGGTTTGATAGAGGAAAGAGCAACAGATGCTGAGGCACCGGGACCATCGGTTAGACATTCTTCGCCAGCACCTTCGAGCTCTCCTATTTCTGCTCTGCTCCTACCCCTGCTCCATTATTTGATCAAGCATCATCTTCATCGGTTGGCTTCACAGAACTTCAGTTAAGGCAACTCAAAGGCCTTCTTGATGATCAGTCAAAAAATTAAAATCAGAGTTTGAAAACATGTTTATGAATCTCAAGGAAACTCTTTACTCTTTGGATGACCGAATCACCAAGATAGAATCTACCCTTAGCACTTCTTCAGAGTCTTTGAGTGGAGATCTAAAGAACATATTTGAAGAACTTAAAGATGTCTGCGGAGATGGTGAAACTTATGCTAAATGCAATGCTGAGCTCCAAGATAAAATTTTGACTGCTTGCACCTTTGTGGATGAGAGACTAAAGGACTGTGTGAAGATACAAACAGATGGAATGAAAAACATAATAGATCATTTGACTAGGATTGTTAGGACTCACTTTTGATGTATTAGATACTCAGTCCTTGTAATGTATTGAAGTTAATGTTATGTTTTACATTTTGGTATCAATGTACTAGACACTTTGATGTATTAGACACTTTGATGTAATGAATTGTCTATTTTGAATACTCAATGTATTTCTTCCTATTATCAATGAATGAATGATTTTGTTAAATCAAATCTTGAATGAATGAATGATTATGTTTATTGCTTCTCTACCTTTTTGTTGATAACAAAAAAGGGGGAGAGTTTTATAGTTTTATAACTGTATATGCATATGGGAGAAATTGATTAATCAAATGATATTAAAATGATTGAATGAATGAGATAAATAATTGAATGAATGGGATATTTATTTGAGTTTCATAGGGGGAGCTACCTCATTCAGGGGGAGGCTAAGCCTAACTATGAAAATAAAATAAATTCTCTAATCAATCATGCATAAACTCAATGTTTTTGTCATCATCAAAAAGGGGGAGATTATTGGGGAGATTGTTGAGAATTTGATGCCTCAATCTTATTGATTTTGATGATTACCAAAAGCCATGAGTATATTAAAAGATATAATGAGTTTATTTACATGAGCAATGAATTTATTTAGAACAATGTATGAGAATGTTAAAGTATAACTTTAATCAATTTGAAAGTAACTTCAAGCTCCTTGTTTAAGCTTTCAAAAAGAAATTTTATACTTCATATGATAATCAATGAGTTTTTGGAATATTTCTTGAATTGATTCCTAATGTCAATTTTATTATATTCAAGTCAAAATAATGATTTAAAATGAATCTGGAATGAATTTCAAGTCAATCAGAAAACTTTCTGATTTTTGATACGTTTCGGAGCTGACTCTAGAGTTTCAGAGTCGACTCCACTCAGAGTACAGAAATGACTGTCTATCTCGAGTCAACCCATGTGATTTCTCGAGTCGACCCATGTGATTTCTCGAGTCGACCCCGATTCTGTAGAGCCGACTCCATGATTGTGTGAGTTGACTCCGCTCAGACACCAGAGGTGTGTTTTTCTGAGCATTTCTCGAGTCGACCCCCAACTTTTCATGAGTCGACCCCCGACTGTCAGGAGTCGACACTTTATTTTTGATGACTCGACCCCTTGACTTTCTAAATATTTCTATTTTTGGTATCTCGACTTCGAGCCGACTCACGAAAAGCATGAGTCGACTCCAGCAAATCTGGGCGAAATTTTTCCGAATGCCAACTCAGCGTCAACGGTAAGATTTTTAATTAACGGCTATTTTTCTTTGTTTCTAACGGCTATATTTTTGCAGAATCTATAAATAGAGAAGCCGTTTTCAAATCAAAATATACAAATAGAGAGATATTCACTTCAAAAGAAAAGAAGAGAAAAATCAGAAAAACAGAGCTTCAATTGAAAAAATCCAAGATTCAAAATAGAGTGAAAGAAAAAGAGTGAAATCAAAGGAAGCTCCTTCTGTGTTCAAGCTTAACAATCCAAGGAAGCTTCAGAAGAAAATCCAAGAGCTATTCAAGAGCATCTCAAGTGATTTTCAACACTCAAAGAAAAGAGGAAAAGCTCAAATCAACTCCAACGTACATTCCGTGAAGAATCTGAGCTGAGGCCCGATTCTACACTTCAAAAGAGTTAAGGAAAAGAAGAAAAGAAGAAAAGTTCAAAAGCCAACCATCTGCAAATCAAGCTTTCCTAAACTTTATTCTTATATTTGTTTATCTGCTCATTGAGGAGCTTTGTAACTGAAAAACAATACTTCTATTCTTTGTGTCTAGTTCAATCTGGGGGATTGAACTAGTTGAGGTAGTCTTACCTCGGTACAAGCTTGGTATAGCTTGGGTTAGGGTTTTTGTGCTGGTAAGCCCTTGAAAACCAGCTGGGTTCGTTGTGATCCCGGGAAAACAACAAGTTTGAGTTGTGAGCTTGTAAAACAACTCTGCTGTAATCAAGGAAGATTATAGTGTGGACCCAAGTGAATCTTGGGAGTGGACGTAGGTGTTGGATACACCGAACCACTATAAACTCTTTGTGTTTGTCGTGCTTCCATTGACTCTTTCTCTATCTCTATTTTATTCACTGCACTTTGTATTTGCATTGCTATTTCCTTCATTCTTCTTAAGCAAACATCTTTAAAAGGCTTATTTTTTAAAGAACCCAATTCACCCCCCCCTCTTGGGTTGTCATCTGGGCCAACAAAGTTGATAACAAATTATCCTAACAAATTTAGGATATTTATTATCATGATAATGTTAGGATATTTATTATCATGATAATGTTAGGATTACAACCACCAAACCGCATCCCTAAAAAATAAGATATTGGCTATCTCATGAAATCAACGTCCCAACCTTGGATTTGGCTTCATGATAATGATGTTCCCTCCTTCATGACATGAAGATGGGTCATGTCCATCACATGTGCATGGATACATCCTCCACGTGGCAGATCTCAGCCCTTAGCTCAATTGGATTTTTACGAATCAAATCATGCCATCATATGGACCCAATTAAATATCATACTAGTAATCTCAATTAATCTAAGCCATTCATTACATGGATCAAGCTTAATTGTGTATCCAATTAATAAATTTCATATATACATCACATGTACAAAATGTTTCTTCCTTGAACACTAAATTCTTTCCTCTATGATGAATGATTTTCATCAATTTCATATTTTCTCATTAAGATTGAGTCAAACCCAATCCTAATTAAATGGTCATCTAATTTTAATTAAGTCTAACTTAATTTCCATTTTAACTTCATCCAAAATCTTCTTAATGTGTGTGACCTGTTAGGTCCCTTGATACATTGGCAATAATTATGTCCCTAATATTTATCTCATAAGATCAACATTAGTATAATACTTACTAAGGCTTTTAAGCCCATTAATAATATCAGTGAATCTTGTGAACATATCAGAAATAGACTCATTTGATTCCATTTTAAATAATTCATATCTATGAGCAAGCTTATTTATTTTAGATTCTTTATATTGATTTGTACCATCATGGGTAACCTTAAGTCTATCCCAAATTTCTTTTGCAGAAGAGCAAGTAGAAATATGATTGAATTCATTAGCATCTAAAGAACAGTATAAGACATTCATGGCTTTAGCATTGGGTTGAGCCATCTTTTTATCATGTTCATCTCACTCCATTTTTGGTTTGGGAATCTCCATTCCATTAGATCTTAAAGTGGGTGTGTGCGGACCATTAACTATGGTACTCCATAGGTCATAGTCAAGTGTCTGGATGAAGATTTTCATCCTAGCTTTTCAATAAGTATAATTTGTGCCATTAAATAAAGGTATCCTATTAGTGGATTGCCCCTCACTCAATATGGATGCCATGATCTTTGGCTCAAAGCTTTTTAAGGCTTAAGAACAAGAGCACCTACTGTAATACCACTTGTTGCCCAGATATAGCAACCCAAGAGGGGAGGGGTGAATTGGATTCTTTAAAAAATTAATTAGCTAAGTGTAGTGAAGATTATATGCAAGCAACCACAGAAAAAATAGCACAACCAAATGCAAGAAGTTTGTAGTGGTTTGGTGCTAAACCTAGTACCTACATCCACTCCCCAATAATTCCTTAGGAATTATACTAATACCACTAGCTGACCTGGCTAGCAAACTTGTTTACGGGCATAAATAAGCCTTACACTCTAGCCTTCTAGGCTAGCACTTGTTTTCAGGCACAAACAAGCCTTACAAGAATTCCTTGGGTAAACCTCTACCCTTACATATTTCACAACTGTGAAACTCAAGCACAAGGCACAAGAATATCAAGTATTTATACAACAAGCTTCTTAAATGAGTAGATATTCAAAGAAATACTTTACAAATTTGAAGAACACTCCAGAAAAGGGCTTCTTCCCTTAAGGATGAGCAATGAATGAAGCCTTTATAGGAGCTTTGAATGCTCTTCTAGAGTGGTTGTTGAAGCTTTTAGGCCACGCCAAAGATGGGACAATGAATGCTCCTCAAGTGGCTTCAAAGATATTCAATGCACTATCCAACAAATTTTTTCATAGTTTCTTCCAGCAATAAATGATTTTTCTCAATATTTTTTGCACTTTTTCTTCTCTATTTTTCTCACTTTTTCCACTTCTTTTACTACTTGTGAATCACTATACAAGATGAGCTATTTATACATAATAGAAAAAATATAGCCATTTACAATCATTGTGAGATAGAAAGATGAAAATGGAATATATTGAAATATTAGAAAATAGCCGTTATAAAAATTTTCATACTGATTGGTCGACCAATTAGTCATCCAATAAAAATTAGCTCTTTATTTTGGTCTTAGAGTTTAACCGTGGATGTCCAATAGCTTTTTTAAAACAAATCCAAGTGAGTTTTAGAAGAAAAAAAATCAAGAGCAATCTTTCACGTCCAATTGGGTGTCCAAAATGGCAAATAGAGCTTTATTCCATGCATTGGACACCCAATTGGGCATCTAACTTTTTCTTCCCAAAAGTTGGACACCTAATTAGGCATCTAACCTTTTGGAACACATGCTGGACACCTAATTAGGCGTCTAACTAAAAGTTGGATGCCCAATTGGGCATCTAACTTCATATGATATCATGTTGGATGCCTAGTTGGGCATCTAACTAAAAGTTGGATGCCCAACTGGGTGTCTAACTTAAAGATTTCATGGCTTGGATGCCTAGTTGGACATCTAACTTGAATTTAAAAAATGGATTAAGCTGGTTTTGGCACAAGTAGAGTTAGAAAATTTTTTTTTTGCAAGGGTAGTGGGAAAGATCTGGCCACTTAGTGTGTACAAAGAATTTATAAGGCAATTAAGTACAGTGCAATATAAATTCAAACAAAGTAAAATGTTTTGAAAAATAATTTTTATGTGAGAAACATTCAAAGGCGGTTCTGTATTTTTGAAAAACAGATGTAGTCTTGAATAGTGAAATTTCTTGAATACTTTAAAATCCAAAAACTTTTACAGCATCACAGCTTCTTTTGAAAATGTTTTGACTTAAAAACACATTCAAAATAATGTTACTTTACCTGCGTTACCTTTCATTTGAATTGAGATTCACCTCAATCTAAAGTAAATACCTTCTTTCATGATGGATTACCTAAAATCACTTAGTCTGAACAATAATATCATTTGTACCATACTTAATTATTTTGTATTCATCAAAATTAATATGAGGTCAACAAGTGCATATGCACCACAAGTAGAATTAGCTTAATAAACTAAGACACAATTTTGAAAAGATAGATGAAGTAATGTAAGAAATACCACAAGAAAAAAAGATGTATATGAAAGAAGATTTTAATGGTCTTATAGATAAACAAAGAAATGGATATAAAATGGTAAATAAAGAGAATAGATTTAAAGATATGAACGAAGCAGGCATGAGCTTATTAGATTTTGCAATTGCATATGATCTAACAATAGCAAACATTTATTTTAAAAATAAAGATGAGCATTTAATAACATATATGATCTAACAATAGCAAACGCTTATTTTAAAAAGAGAGATGAATATTTAATAATATTTAAAAGTGAATCTAATAAAAATCAAATAAATTTTTTCTTAACTAGAAAGGTAAAAAAAATAACATGTAAAAACTATAAAATTATTTTAGGAGAAAGTTTAACTTTATAATATAGGATAATGGTAGCAGACATATGGATACAAATAAAATCTAAAGTTAAATGTAAAACTATTAATCCAAAAATCAAATGGTAGAATTTGAAAAGATAAAAATTAGAATTATTTAAAAAAAGTTAGTAAAAGAAATGACTAGAAATATAGATAGTGATCCCAACTTAATATGAGAAAAAATAACTAAATACATAAAAAACATAGCAAAAGAAGTTCTAGGAGAATCAAAAGGAGAAGGACTATTAGGAAAGGAAACTTGATGGAGGAACCAAAAAGTTTAAGCTGCCATTAAGCTTAAAAGGATAAACTACAAAATTTGGCAGGAGATTATGAATGAAAAAAGTTTTAAAAAGTATAGGAATGTAATTAGAGAGAAGCTAAAAAAGTGGTAAGCAAAAGAAGGTAAAAAAATAATATATAACTAGCAAAACTAAGAGAAATAAAAATAAAAGATCTTAACTATATTAAATGTATTAAGAATGAAGATGAAAGAGTCTTAGTAAAAGAAGAAGATACAAAAGAATGATGAAAAAATTATTTTAAAAAATTATTAAATAAAAATAATTTAGTAAATTTAAGGATAAAAGGATGTGATAACTTAGGAATAACAAATGAAAATATTTTTTTATAGATTTAGCATGCTTGAGGTTAAAATGGCTTTGAGTAAAATGAACAATGCAAAGACATTAGAGCCAGATGTGATCCCTATTAAGGTTTGAAAAGGCTTAGAAAATGTTAGAGTTATATGGTTAACTAATTTATTTAACAGGATTGTAGCAACTAAAAGAATATCAAATGATTGAAGAAAAAAGTATATTAATACCCATATATAAAAATAAAAAATATTCAAAACCATACAAATTATAGAAGGATTAAGCTGATGAGTCATACAATGAAATTATAGAAGAGAGTAATAAAAAATTGAATAAGAGCTAAAACTTTGGTATCAAATAATCAATTTGGATTTATGCCTAGAAGATCGACCATGGAAACTATTTATTTATTAAGAAGATTGATAGAGAGGTATAGTGAAAAGAAAAAAGACCTTCATGTGGTCTTTATTGATTTAAAGAAAGCATATAATAGAGTACTTAAAGAAATGATATGATGGGTTTTAGAGAAAAATGGAGTTACCAAAAGGTATACATAATTGATAAAAGATATTTATGGTAGAGCAATAACTATTGTTAAAACAACAATATGTGAAACTAGTAAGTTTCTAATTACTGTAGGTTTATATCAAGGATATGCTTTAAGTTTGTATCTTTTTATATTAGTTATGCATGAATTAACCAAATATATTCAAGATGGTATCCCATAGTGTATGTTATTTGCAAACGATATAGTATTGATTAATAAAACTAAACCTAGAGTAAATACTAAGCTAGAGATTTGAAGAGAGGCTTTAAAATTTAAAGGTTTTAAGATTAATAGAAGTAAAACTGAGTACATAAAATATAATTTTAATGGAAGTAGAAGTACAAATAAAGCAACAATAAAAATTGCAAGCCAAAAAATACCAAGGAGTAAAAAATTTAGGCCTTGTTTGGTTTGGATCTCGAAAACTATTTTTGAAAACATGGATTGTATCCAAAAATTTGAGTTGTATTTTGTTAATTTTTAGTATTCGAGAATACGTTTGGTTAGTATGTTCAAAAACTATTTTCGGAGAAAGGCAGCAACAAATCACATGGAAAAATGTCACACAGAGAAGGAAGAAGGTGAATTCATGACTTTCAGATATTTTGAGAAAGGAAGGATAAAATCTGAAAAATGTCTGAAATGAATCTAAAAAAAATGTTACTCTAATATTTTTTAGATTTATTCAGTTTTTTAGGATTGTCTCAAAAAAGTTTTTTCAAAAATGATCCGATCAAATGCATTTTTTATTCTATGGGTTGGATTTTTTATTTTTGAAAACAAAAACTTTAACCCAAATCGGTTGCTAAATGGGCCCTTAGGTATTTAGGGTAAATTGTCTAGCAAGAAGGTAAAATAGGTGAAGATGTGAATCATAATATTAAAACAAAATGAATTAAGTGGAGGAATGCTTTGAGAGTATTGTATGATTGACGCATCTCATTAAAATTGAGACAAAAATTCTATAAAACCACTATTAGGCCTGCTATGCTATATGAAACAGAGTGTTAGATAATATTGAAAAAACATGTGAATAAATTAAGTATAACAAAAATGCGCATGTTAAGATGGATATATGGTAAAACATTAAAAGATAGAATTAAAAAAAATATATACAAGACAAATTATAAGAGTAGCCTTAATTGAAGATAAAATGAGAGAAAATCAATTATAATGATTTGAACATATACAATGAAGATCTTTAGATGCTCCAGTTAGAAAGAATGATCTTTTAACAATCCATGATAAGGATAGAGGTAGAGGTAGATCTAAACTAATTTGAACAAAAATAATTAAAAATATATAACTATGTGTAATTTAAATATTGATTTAGTTTTGAATAGAGCAAAGTGGAGGAAGCAGATTCATGTAGCCAATCCAATCTAGTTAGAAAAAAGGCTTAAATGAGTTGAGTTGAGTTGAGTTGACATCAATTAAATAAGTATATAAAAATCAGTGAATTTTAGACAATGGATTGCATAAAAATTCCACTGCCCTCATTCTTCCTTTTTTTGTGATGTAAATATGAGGAGGAGGGGATGCCCTTAGAATTTAATAATATGATGAAATAAAGGGAACAAAATACAAGGTAAAAAAAAGGGAGAAAAAGAAAAAAGAAGCTAACTTAAGTTAGCTAGGGATATGTCCATCAGAAATTTTTCAAGGGGTTAAAAAGGATTTTCAAGGGATTTTAAATTATATTCAAAATCTAGTTTCAGTAAGGAATCTTTAAGGGATTTGTTAGGGATATTTTTCTTGATAAATTACTTAGAAATACTTGATAATTTGTAAGGGATCAATGAGTGGTTAATTAAATAATTTTTAGCAAGGAATTTATAAGGAAAGTTTGATCCCTTAGAGATTTACTAAGGGATAAATCCCTTGGTGATGGTAAGATATTTTTAAAAATAAAAAAATAATATCAAAAAGGAATTTCTTTTAGAAATTTCTTAGTGATTTAAAATCTTGTACCAAGCATATGTCATTTATAGATTCTCTTACTAGCATAAAAATAAAAGTCATAGGTAAAATTAATATTATGTACTAATTTTTAATACCATTAATTAAATCAAAAAAATTTCTTCATCCCTCTCTCTCTCTAACTCATTCAAATCTTATCAAAACACCACTCTTTCTCTAATTAAAAACAAACCATTTCACCTCTTCCTCACTCCACACCACCTTTCCACCCTTCCAACGAACAAGCAAAGGTGAGCAGCTCGCGAATGACTTACTTTGCATAGATGAGCTCTATCGAACTAGCACATAGCATATCACATGCTATTATTGAACCAATAAATAGCACTATTCAATCAGCCACTAAAAATGCACCATAGAGCACCGTTTAACAAGCACAAAGCTCGCCACAGGCTTGAAACTTGCCTCTCAAATGCCTCCCAATTATATATATATATATAGACACACACACACACAAATAAATAATTAGAGAATGAAAGGATTGGAGCTCTAAATCTTTAGATGGCCGAACAACTATCCTAATATGGCGAATCTCACACTTGGACCTAGGGTTACAAAAGTGTAGGGTCAAACTGAGTTATGCTTGATCCCAACTTGACCCAGTTCCTTGATCGAGTGTTGATATTAAACCCAAACCCAATCTAATAAAAAATTGGATCAGATTCATGATCAAATTTCTTGACCCAATGAACCATTCAGGTCAGGTTAGGTCCATATATAACCTAGTCCCAATCCATAAAATATGGATCCGGTTCAAATCCAATTCAGATCGAGAGTCATGGGTTATAGCCATCAAATCAATCCTATTCTATGTCTCTTGTAAAATTAAATTCATCTCATATTCGAGACCTCTTTTCTTTAAAAGTAATGATAAAAATCTTATTTATTTTTTTACAAATCATTAAATCTCTATATCCTACATGATATAGAAGACATCCTACTCATTTTTGATATAGTCAGAATCTCACGTAGTCATGTCCTCCTTGGTGGTGGCCCTGCAATCACGGCCGAAGGCTTGCCACTGCAAAGTCAGCATGCTTCTTGCAGTACTCGAGGATCTTAGCAAGGACCTTATCGGTGATGTTTAAGAGGGGGATCCCACCCTCTCGAAGCATCCATCCTTGATCATATTTCCAATCATTACTGACTGCCTCACCATCGCCTTCTCAACATCGAACTCCTCCCCATCAGACCTCCTCAGCGTTATCATCATCTTCCCACTTCGCTATCATCACTTGCTCGAGTTGGGTTGGATTGGGTCAGATCACGGGTCAACACGATATTTGCAACCTACTTGGACCCTATCCAACCCTGCTTGTAGTGGTCTAAGTAATCCATGTTAGGTTCAGTTATCATTAAAAATAAAAAATAAATAAAAAAATACACTAAAGATAGGGTAACTAAAAAATATTAAAAAATTATTAAAAAAATTATTAAAAAAATTATTAAAAAAATTATTAAAAAAATAAAAATATGAACTTGGACCAATGCCTTCTTTTCATTTCCTATCATATAACTATTGCGGTTGAATAGTGGGATTCCTTGCTGAAGAAATATATGGGCTTTCATCTGGGCTTTCACTCTTTCTTTGCTAATGATCAGATTGGTCCAGTGGTAAGGCATTGGCTTCCTAGCTTCCAGATCATGGGTTCAAACCACTATTGCTACAGATTTTAATCCCTCGGTAATCAATGGCTTTGCTTCCCCATAGATCACCGAAAAATAGAATCAAACAAAATGAAAAGAAATAAATATGTGAGAGAGAATTACTTACAAATAATTCAGTTAGCTAATTTTTAGCAAGGAAAATTCCATTGAGTGCATTTTGGTTAGTGAATCTCTTGGAAAAGGTCTAGTTCTTGGCAATAGTCTAGAATTTCACCAAGAAAAATTTTCTTGCTAAAAGTTTTAGATCTCTCAGTAATTACCAAAGGATTTTTGAGGAAGACTTTCATCAACATTATATATTCTAAGAGACTAATTTTTCTTGAAAATCTCTCGGTGAAACTCTTCACCAAGGGATTTCTGATTTTTAATAAGGAATTTTGTCCCTCGTTGAAAGGTTAATTTCTGATAGTGATTCCAATTGAACTTTACAAGGAGGGCATCTTGAGCTAATGGATCATCTTTTTAGCTAGCATCTCAGCCGCATAAACTTGTTTTTAAAGGCAAGCTAAGAGAACACCTTTAGTTTTACCTCAACAAAAGTCTTCCATACCATTTTGTAGTGCAATCAAATAATATTCTCACAATTTAGGACGTTATAGAAAGAGTTAAAGAGTTATAGAAAGAGTTAAGGAAACAAAGTACCATCATGATTAAGTTTTCGAATAGAGGTTTCCATCATCTTATTTAGCCTTATAGGTAAGAATGAATCAAGAAGATCAGTCAGTTGCTCCTACTCAATGAAGAAAAAGGATCCTAAAAATTTAAGATTCTATCTCAAGGATCTCCAACTCCGATATTCTCTTATTATAATATTTGGTTTGAGAGTCCAAAGAAAGAAATCCATGAAGAGGTCACAAATAGGAATGGCGCTAATCGAAGTATTCTTAAAAAAGTGGATTTAGTTTAAAGGAAGTATAATGCCAATAGCTTTAAAGAAACCAATTGACACATTTTCAAACTATTGAAAATACATAGAAGACTTCTATGACTTAGATCCCAACTGTTTCCTAAATAATAAGCTTGATTGACGAGACTTTTCTATAGAGAAAGTAAAAATATCTTTAAAACACTTTCACATTTTTGCTACTCCGAATATCTTTTTTCTAAAAAATAACTTTCATATTAAATCACTAAATATATTTTCCCATAAGCTTTCTATTTTCTAGGAAAATGGACATAGAAAATTGGGATGCCCTTGGAAACCAAACACATATATTTGCTATCATACAGAAGTGTAATAAGTATAAAATAATGAAATAATTTGTAAGATATTTCTAATTAGGTATGTAATAGTAAATGCTCTTTTTTCTCTAGCCATCGTGCAACCAATTTATTAGTGATGATGAGTTTTCAAGCCCACTTTACAAAAGAGCATTGTTCATTACCTTTAGGCTATTAATGCCCAGTCCTCTATCTTTTTTTAATTTTACACACAAAGCCACGGTTAACTAAGTAATTAAAATCATTAATGGAGTCTTAACTTTTCTACAAGAAAGCTTTTCGATCTTATTGATTCTAACCATCACCCAACTAGGAAGTTTGCAAATGGACATAAGATAGGGAGGAATAGTTGAGAGAATAAGGAGTTGATCAAAGTAAGCCTAAGTCTAATTAACAAACATTTCCCTTTCTAAGAAGTAAATCTGGAACCAACTTTCTCAATCCACATAAAATTAGTCATGAAATCATATGACATTACAAAATACAACAAGCATAAAATATTCTTTTCAAGCAAAATGGCGGGAGGAATAGACAATCACAAATAATTTTATGATAGAGTTATTTAATATACATTTGCAAAATCAAATTCTAAGCAAATCAAATACATAAAACTCAAAATTGAACCAAAAAGAAACTTCAATAGTCTTATCAGATTTGTGGGTAGATCTTATGAGATTGAATCTAAATCCAATATGCTCACATTCTAGCACTGCATTTCTTGGATTTGATTGATGTTCTATTGTTCCAATCTTATCTTTATTTAGACTTAAAAAAGAAAAGAGGTCCGCTGTCTAAGTATGTCCTTAACAGAAGGGTCATTGAACAGTTTGATATTGGCAATGTGCTATTCATCTATCCCTTTCGCAATCCCTTGGGTCGAGACATTTTGTGCTTGAAATTAGCTACAGGTCCCCAAATACATGGGGGCTTATCCAAAATTACGTGTATTTTTTTTTCTTTTTTATTTTTAATGGATGTTAAGGTTGTTGGACAGTGTTGCAATAGCAATGCATTATTCATCTATGCTCTTCTCCAACCCCTTGTGTCTTGGCATCCTATTTTTTATTGGGGACCATAGGTGTAGGAATAATAGGGAACTCATCCCAAATGGTATACTTTTTTCCGCCGCGGGGGGGGGGCCGCGAAAACCAACATGGATCATATCTCGTGAGCTAGCAAGACCTACCATTTCTTCAAAAATACTGACCCAATGGCATCCAGCTCAGTGTTAATTGGTTTGCTTCTCTTCAAATTGTTTACATTGCCAAAAAGCAATGAATTCTATTGCATGGTTCCATCCATATATGTATATGTATATGTATATATATGTGTATGTATATGTATATATATGTATATGTATGTATATGTATATGTATATGTATGTGTATATGTATGTGTATGTATATGTATATGTATGTGTATGTATGTATATATGTATATATATATATATATGCGCACATACACACACGCACACGTGTGTGTATATATATACATACTTAACTACATTTGAATGTAGTCAAACCTATATTGGATTAACTCTTATACCCTTGGATGCATATAGCTCACAAATCTCAAAGATTAAAAAAAAAAAGATGATTTTGATATCCATGTAGATCTAAGAACGTAGTGCAAAGTAGAAAATTAAGTTTTCTTATACTATGTGTAAAGAAAAATTAAATAGCTTTTAAATATCATTTAACATATGTTTGGATTATGTTTATACTTTTGACTGAGCGTTTGAAGAGTGTTATCTAGAGTTACTACTCTAATTGGGCCAATCAGTAAAACTTGACAAATCCATTGTTTTCTTTAGTCCCAGGAGACATGCAAAATTAGCCATGGAGCTTTGACCCACAAGGCACTTATTTGGGAATTCTAGTTAAAAGGGACTAGATTGAATCAAAAGGATCTTCAACCAGTGAAGTATAAGATCGACTCCAAGTTAGAGGCTTAAAAGTGGCGCTCTTTCTTATTTGCTGACAAATGTACATTCATCAAGTCAATCTTATATTATTTCTTGTTCGCATTATTTCATACATCACTCTTTTGAAGGGTTTCTTATCTTGATTCAAGTGCATCTTGAGAAGCTTTCTATGTGGACATGATGTCAAGAGGAGAGGTCTTCATACTTCATCATGTAGTAGCATTTGTAGGCAAAAGAGAGTTGGTGGACTGGACATTCCTGAGCTAAATCACTAATGGTTTGCATTGAGTAGCAAACTAGCAAGAGATTTACAGTTGGCTGAGGGAAGCCTTGTATACTCTCTACTATCTTCCAAGTATAAATTTTATAGAGACCAGACTTTTTGTAGACCTCCAAGGAATTATTCTTCTGTTTGGAAACTCATTTGTAATTTTGCCGGAGTCCTTGAGGATAATTTCATCTAGTCAAAAGGAAGCGGGACAACAATTGAGATTTCTAGCTACCCAACCTTAGTTCTCTATAACCTCCTTGATAGACTAAAATTAAATATATTGATCTCTATCATATATATGGAAATATGAGACCAATATTTATCAAGAAAAATAAAGTAAATCATGATCGATACATAAATACCTTCAGCCATTGCTCCACGGTTGACTTTTCTTCCAGATGAGGATAAGGCTCTTCCACACCTTACGGTCTCTCTCATCGATGGTGTAAACTTTTTCATATAGATGAGGCGCAGGGACCTTCCCATTTTATATTTCTTTATGCCTTATCTGTCCATCACAGAGGGTGCTTCAAATGGATATGGTTAAGGAATGCTTATTTTAATCGTGAATTCAAATTTTGAATTCATGTAATCCCTCAATATCAAAATATAGGACCACCTTAATCGTATCTAACTGATACGCTTAATGTAGAAAAAAACCAACATTCTTCCACTTGGTCCATATATTCTATTACTATAGTAAGAAACAGAATACATGATTCATGGCAATAGGTCATCTTAAAATCGAGTATTATTTACCATGTATCACAATGTCTTATATTTTTTAAACATAAACTCATATAACTTAATGAATAAATCACATATTTATTCTAGGTCCAACTTAATAATGCTTATCACAAATAAATATGTACACTAAATAACTGAATGTGAAAAAACATCACAACCATAAAAGATTTCATTGTACAAGTAGTTGTCCATGCAACTAAATTATATTATGGGACCAACTCCCATTCGTACCATATGATCCTTAAAATTCTTAATTGGCATGCCTTTAGTCAAGGATCAGCTATCATCAATTTAGTGCTAACATGTTCTATAACCCCTTTATTTTCTTTAACACGTTCTTTTATGGCTAAATACTTAATGTCGTTGTGTTTACTTCGACTATCACTCTTGTGGTTTTTTAGCCAAAAATACAGCAGCTAAATTATCATAGTACAATTTAATTGGCCTAGCAATAGAATCAATAATTCTAAGCCCTGAGATAAAACTCTTCAATCATACAACGTGCAATATAGCCTCAAAACAAGCAATGAACTTTGCTTGCATATATATAGTAGAGGTAGCAGTCAGATATGTACTTCATGACCTTTCAGCAACTCTCCAGTGGTCTAAACCTAAATTACTCTGATATCTTTCCAACATCTCAACTGCAAATGCTATGTCAGGCCTTGTATAGACCTGAGCATACATGAAGCCATCAACAGCTGAGGCATATGGAATGTTTTTCATTTTCTCCTCTCAAGGTCATTCCTTGGGTACTGATTCAAATTGAATCTGTCACCCTTGACTATGGGAGCTATACTCGATGAAAATCTTTCATCCAAAATCTTTCTAAGATTTTATTGATATAGGTTTCTTGAGATAGACCAAAACACCTCGAAGTCTGTCTCTCTGAATTTTAATGCCAATGACATAAGAGGCATCACCCATATCTTTCATGTTAAAATTCTTAGAGAGAAATTGTTTCACCTCATGTAACATACCATTATCATTGGTTGCAAGTAAAATATCATCTACATATAGAATCAGAAAATAAATTTTGCTCCCACTGACCTTCTGGTATGTACATTGATCCATGATGTTCTCTACAAATCCAAATGAAGAAACACATCATAAAATTTTTAAAGTACCATTATCGAGAGGCTTGTTTCAACCCATATATAGATCGCTTAAGCTTGCATACCAATTGCTTATTATCACTAGAGGAAAAAACCTTATAGTTGTTTCATATAAACATCTTCCTCTAGATCTTTATTGAGAAATGCAGTTTTCACATCCATTTGTTGCAGCTCTAAATCAAAATGCACAACAAGTGCCATGATAATGCGAAAGAAATATTTCTTAGATACAGAAGAAAATGCCTTATATCGCTCAATTTTGCCTAACGAGTCTTTCTTGGTCTTAAAGACCCATTTACAGCTAATGGCTTTTGCTCCATCAGGCAACTCAATAAGATCCTAGACTCCATTAAATGACATAGAATTCATCTCATCTTTCATAGCATCATACCAGAAATTGGATTCCTTACAATTCATGGCTTGTGAAAATGTTTCAGGATCATTTTCAGCTCCAATATTATAGTCTGACTCTTGAAGATACACAATATAGTCACTAAAAATTACTGGTTTCTTTTCTTCTGTAGATCTTCTTAACATTGTAACAACCTCCTCTGGCGAAG
Organism: Calamus simplicifolius; assembly: GCA_900491605.1. Lineage (NCBI taxonomy): Eukaryota > Viridiplantae > Streptophyta > Magnoliopsida > Arecales > Arecaceae > Calamus > Calamus simplicifolius. The sequence goes on along the minus strand of UESW01004061.1, from coordinate 349,698 downwards.
TTGATTGTTCAACTATCTCTGGTAACTCATGAGAGACTGGATCTACTAGTTCATTATCAGCAAATTATGAAATTTCAACGATTGGTTGTATAATGCCCATTTGATCTTGAGGGGCACTATGAATGATAATTAGTCTGTCACTTGAAGTGAAAGGTTGAGCATCGAAATGTTCCCTTTTAGGAATCATGCTCTGCAATTGATCACTTCCACTGATTAAGTCATTCTCAAGAAATTTGACATTTTTTGATTCAACAATCCTAGTTATGTGAGATGGACAGTAAAGTCTATATTCCTTAAACCTCTTGGCACATCCAACAAAATACCCACTAATGGTCCTAGGATCCAGCTTTTTTTCTTGTAGATTATATACTCTCACTTCACATGGGCATCCCCATCACGTACATGTCACAAACTTGGTTTTCAACCTTTAAATAACTCAAATGGCATTTTAGAAACAGCCTTGGTTGGAACCCGATTCAATATGTACACGGCCGTCTTGAGAGCTTCTATCCATAAGGACTTAGGTAGTTTGGAGCTGCTAATCATGCTCATCACCATGTCCATCAATGTTTGGTTACTTCTTTCTGCTACACTATTCTAATCAGGTGAGCCAGGTAAACTGTATTGTGCAACAATCCCATGTTCTTGAAGGAACTTTGCAAATGGACCAGGCATTTGTTAATCCTCTGTGTATCTCCCATAATACTCACCTCCTCTATCAGATCTCACAATTTTGATTTGTTTTTCACATTGTATCTCTACTTCTGCCTTGAACACCTCAAAGACATCTAATGCTTTGTTCTTATTATGAAGAAAGTAGAGATACATAAATCATGACTAGTCATCAATGAAGAAGATAAAGTATTTTGGACCATGAAAATCATATCCGGACAACAAATGTCCATGTGTATGATCTCTAATAGGTCTGAACTTCTCTTGGCATCTTTCTTTGACTTATTGGTCTGCTTGCCCTTAATGCGGTCCATACAAGTATCAAAGTTAGTGAAGTCCAAAGTATTGAGTACTCATTCATTCACTAACCTCTTGATTCTATCTATGGAGATATGTCCCAATCTCCAATGCCATAACATAGAAGAGTTATCATTTACAACATATCTTTTTATGCCAACCCTAACATGCATCACATCATGAGTGGTATTATTTTACAAATTAATATAGAAAAGACCATCAGACAAAGTATAATTCTCAACAAGTTCAGATTTATAATATAAACCAAAAGAAGTATCTGAAAAGTTGAAGGAAAACCCAAAGGTACAAGTCTTAAAACTAAAATTAAGTTTCTAGAAAAACTAGGTACATAAAAGGTTCTTTCCAAATTTAAAATAAAACCACTACTAAGAACTAAAGTGCATGTCCCTATAGCTTCCACATGTGAGCGTATCTTGTTTCCTGAAGAGATATATTGCTCACTTCCCACTGGCTTCCTTAGGTTTTGCATACCCTGCAAAGTATTGCAAATGTGGATTGTGGAACCAAAATCAATCCACAATGTGTTATAAATAACATTAGCCATATTAGATTCATAACAGACAAGTGAGATTGTTTTACCTTTCTTTTCAAGCCAAGTCTTGAACTTGATGCAATCCTTCTTCATGTATCCCTTCTTCTTCCTGAAGAAACACTTGGATTCCTTCTTAATTTCAGATTGGGATGGTATTTTTCTTTTACCCTTTTCTCGACCTATGCCCGATCCTTTTCATTTGTAGTCAGCATTGCACTCTCACCAATTCCATCAACAGTCTACCGTCTTCTTGAACACATATAGCCAAAAGTTCATTGATTGACATTTTTCCTTATGTATGTTATAAGATATCTTAAATGGTCCATATTGTTGTGGAAGGGTATTTAAAATATAGTGCACCAGAAAGGACTCAGACATTTCAACCTCAAGAGTCTTCAGTTGAGCTGCAATGTCCCTCATTTGCATAATGTGCTCACGCACACCTCTCACTCTAGTGAGCCTCAGGGATGAGACTTCAATATTAGGGTACTGGCAAGAGCTTTGTGTGAAATACTGAATTGCTCGTCAATGGCCTTTAGTAGCTTCTTGACATTCTCATGCTTATCGACTGAACCACGTATACCAACAGAGATTTTTGTGTTTATGAACATTGCACTCAAGTGATTAGATCGCTCCCAACGTTCATAAATCGCAATCTCATTAGGAGTGCTGGTCTGAGTTACTAAAGGTGGTTCATCCTTCCTTATAGCATAATTAATGTCCATTCAGCCAAGATGAAGAAGAATTCTCTCCTTCCAAACCTTATAGTTATCACCCTCAATTCAGGTATGTCACATTTTATATCAGAGAAATTTATAGGTTGCATAACTGCAAAATTTAAAAATACATGCTTATTAAATTAAGGCTAATAAAAATGCTTTACCAATTTAAATCATACATTAGAAATAGTGAATCTACTGACATAAAACTTGCCTATGGGCTAAAGCTCTAATTCAATTAGATTCACTTAAGTCTTATGATAAAACTATCAAATTATGTTCCTTCTTTCTAATTTCTGTGGGTAGATTAGAAAAATATAATTTAATTTTATCTTAATTAATTATATAATATAAAATAGTGAATCTACTGACATAAAACTTTCTTGTGGGCTAAAGCTTTAATTCAATTAGATTCACTTAAGTCTGTATGATAAAACTATTAAATTATGTTCCTTCTTTCTAATTCCTGTGGGTAGATTAGAAAATATAATTTGATATGTTATCCTAATTAATTATATAAATATAACAAAAATTCCTGTGTGATAAATTTTATTATATCCACATAATTAATTACAATTAATGTCTATTATTTATGTAATTTATTAACTTTATATAATTTATAATTAAGGATGTTGTGGCTACTCCTCAATTATTCAATTGTATTTATCACTTAGATATTATTTAAATTTCTCATAATTCACAAAATTTATACATATAAATTTTAAATATAATTGAATATAAATAGGCCAGTCCAACGGCTCAACCACTAGATGGACGAACCAGCAGCCCATCATTCTCACTCAATTTCAATAGTTTAATTTAACCAAAAAATCTCTCAATCATCCCAAAAATAGTATGACCCAGGCTATTGCACGATCCAGACTAGATGCGCGGCCCAGTCTAACGCAAACCAGACTGGGTGCACGGCCCAGCCTGCCCACGGCTGGCCCAGGCGAGCCTGGCCGCTGGGCCAGCCTATCCTAGGCACTGGCCGCTAGGCCAGTCAGGCACTGGGCCCAGGCACCTGGCTAGTGCTTGGCCCAGGTGCTACCAGCGCTTGGGCGCTTGGCCTAGGCTGCCGGCCAGCCAGCACCTGGCCCAGGCGCTACCAGCGCCTGGGCGCTGGGCCTAGGCCGCTGGGCCAGCGCCGGCTAGGCTGGCCAGCCAGCGCTTGGGCGCTGGGCCCAAGCGCTAGCCGCTGGGCCCAAACACCTAGCCCAGCTAGCTGCTAGCCCAGGCTGGCGGCATCTGTTTTTTTTTTTTAATCCTAGACGCCATGTTTTTTCTATAAAGACATCTTTCATCGTCCTCATTCTGTGCACATATCCAAAGCAAGGAAACCCACGCTTCCTCCTCTCATGATGATTTGATCGCGAGACATTTGGATTTCTCTTTTATTTAAACTATATCAAAAAAGGGTGAGCAAATAGATAGGTACATGCTTTATGGCATAGATCTTACTTATGCATCTCTTAAACAAAACTAAATTAAATAAACTAAATATTAAGAGTTTATCAAATCTAATGCCCTTTCAGATGATTCTTGATGACCTATTAACTCTCCCGGTATGTAGGTAGTTGGGTCAAATGCACCAAGGTACTATAGTAGCTTTCCTTATTCGTACATCCCTAATATCCCTACCGTATGCCCATTGGATCAAATAATCCAGGGTACTACCAGTAGCCTCCCCTTTGGACTATCTCTAAACGAGAGAAATAGAGACCAAGAATGCATTGCCCCTTTTTATCAAATAAATGATACAATGATTATTTCACATGGATTTTATCAAATCCGTATATTAATGGAAACAATCCCAATAATCAAAGCAGAGGTATTTTTATATGCTCTAATACCAAATGATAGACTAAAATTAAATATATTGATCCCTATCATATATGCGAAAATATGGGACCAATATATTTATCATGAAAAATAAAGTAAATCATGATCGATACATAAATACCTCCAG
>UESW01004061.1:322805-343445 GCA_900491605.1 Calamus simplicifolius | reverse complement strand
CAGACAAGCCAACGGAGTTTCATCCGGGCTATCTACTATTTCCACCACTAAAGGACAAGGGACCTCAGCAGTCGTCTCTAAATCCTCCTCTACTTTCAGTGCCTTCGCCATGATTGCTCCAACCTCTGGCGAGCGCTCTTCGGAAAAACGAGCCTTCTTCTCGGGCTTGCGTTTCTCCCCTCCGCTGCTCTCCCTCGGGCGCTTGCTTAACCCTTTCTTTATGCGGCCTGATAGTTCAGACTTCTTGGCTGCGGGAACAGAGGGCAAGTGGTCAGACCGAGACATATTTGCTCAAGCAAAATCAATGAAAAAAGAAAAAGACTTACTATGCTGGTCGAGGGGGCTAAGCCCGGTGGCGAAAAGAGCCTCTTCTGACAGTAAATCATTAGCCGAAAACGTCTTTCCATCATAGAAGACCTCCAAGTCCTCCTTCTCATGCTCAGATAGAATCGGATGTGCTTCCACGTCTCGAACAAAGTTTCCCCATACCGGGGAAAATTGGAGCCGATGGCTTATCTGTTATCATCTTAAATGACCTCCGAGGTCCAATGTAAGGCACTCTGATTTCCTCCCAGACATCAGGTAGTAACAGGCACGAAAGAGAGAAAGGGTTGCCGCTATCTAAATTTGGTTACACATTGAGATAAACCCGATGATGCTGCGCCAATTGTTGGGAGCCACCATTGTCGGACAATGTTATAGAATCTCATGATTTCCTTCACCAAGGGATGAAGGGGAAATCGAAGGCCCACCTTCAGGCTGTCTTCATAAAGAAAGACCCCATGCTTCAGATCTTGCAAAACCCTATGCTCGGGCTCCGGCAATCTCAGAAGGACATCCGAGGGAATTTCATACTTTTGGCGTATTCTCCCCAAATCCTCGGTGGCAATCTCCGAAACCATATCGTCGGGGATCATCATTATGCTGGCCGAGAGAAACATTGAGCGAGATTACAGAGGAAGTAGAGAACAAGATTCTCCAAAGAGGAACGAAAGAGCGCTGCGGACAGGAACGACAATGTTTCGACTTCGCTTTCCCCCAAAGAAACCGCCTTAAGAGAAAGATAAGGAGTCTCAACCGAGATGCTCAGAACCGCCATTGCGGATGCCGTAAAAACTAGAATTTGCTACGTGGCAATCTGTTGGCCCAGATGACAACCCAAGAGGAGGGGGTGAATTGGGTTCTTTAAAAAAAAATTAGCCTCTTGAAAATTGTTTGCTTAAGATGAATGAAATAAATGCAATGTAAATATAAAGTACAAAATAAAACAGAGATAGAGATAGAGACAATGGAGCACGGCAAACACAAAGATTTTATAGTGGTTCGGTGTATCCAACACCTACGTCCACTCCCAAGATCCTACTTGGGTCCACACTATAATCTCCTCGATTACAGCCGAGTTGTTTTACAAGTTCACAACTCAAACTTGTTGTTTTACCGGGATCACAACGAACCCAGCCGGTTTTTCGGGCTCACCAGCACAAAACCCAAACTCAAGCTAACTAGCTTGACCCGAGGTTAACAACCTCCACTAGTTCAATCCCCTTTGATTGAACTAGGCACAAACAAAAGAAAAATTTTTCAAATTCACAGCTCCTTAATGAGCAAATATTCAAAGAAAAGAAATAGGTTTAGAAAAGCCTGGTTTGAAGTTGTTTGGCTTTGAGCTTTTCTTCTTTCTTCTTTTTCTCTTCTCCTTGCTGGGTTGAATCAAGCCTCAGCTCCGATTCTCACAGTAGATGCAGTTGAGAAGATTGAAAAAAGGTCTCTTTCTTCTAGTTGAGAATCCTCCGATTTTTATTTGAACGGCTTGGATTCTTCTTTGAGCTTTTTGGAGTGGAGGTTTTGAGCTGAAGGTTTTTTCTCTTGGATTAAGGCTCTCTCTTTTTGGATTTTTGAATTTTTCTCTATTTCCATTTTTCTTCTTTGTTTTTTCCCCCTTTTTATAGATTTTCTTTGATTCATTTTTGGTGGAAAAGCCGTTGGAGTGTACCTTGCATTCAAAAAATAGCCGTTAGATGTCAGAAATCAAAAATATTACCGTTAGAGCTGATCTGGCATTTTGATTTTTCGTCCAGGTGGGTTGGAGTCGGCTCCAACTTTTCAGGAGTCGGCTCGCAAAATTAATCTGGAGTCGTCTCGACTCGTCGGAAACTCGGTAGGTCACTCAGTCGGGGCCAGAAAAATCAACGTTCTATGGAGTCGGCTCCAGTCTCGGAGTCGACTCTAACGTGCTTCTGGTGTCGGCTCTCTCGGAGTCGACTTAATGTCTGAATCTTCGGCTCCAGACTTTTAGGTTCGACTCCAAGCTCAAACTTTGAAATCCTGATTTTGATTCATTTCTTAATCCGATTAAATTTAAGTCCTGAAACACTTATAAAATCCATTAGATCAAATAAATATACTCAATTCCTTTATTAATCATCAAAATCAATGAATGGATCAACAATCTCCCCCTTTTTGATGATATAAAAACATTGAGTAGATTGCATAGAATTCATAATATTGAATTATCAAGGAATTATGAATTACGAGTAAGCTCCCCCTGAATAAGGTAGCTTATGAATCAAATTCAAATTTTAATTTATTAAAATTTCAAGATTTCTTTTTGCATAGACAATTCAATTTCTTCCCCTTTAATGCAATTAACATCTCCATTAAATTTCAATCTTTTTTCTTTTAATGCATATACAATCCTAATCTCTCCCCCTTTTTTGTAATCAACAAAAAAGGTAAAGAATATTATCAAAAGATAATTCAAGCATCATCTTCATTCAAAGTCATTACATAAATTCAAGTTTTTAATTCTTACCTCTCAAATTTATTTACAAAAATTAACTTCATTACATCAAAAATTTCAAATTTTCAACAAGCTTCAACATAACTGCAAGGTCAATGTTTTTCATTGACCATTGAATGAACATAAATCTAGTCATCACAATCATTCCATCCTTTGATTTTGTAGTTCTCACCAAATTCAAGCAGTTGCTTTGGAAAAGGTTTCAATCTTTAAGTTCTTCTTTTAGCTCTTAAGTGTTCTTTTAAATTAATCTCAAGATTCTGCTGTGAGAGGATTCAATGCAATCTTCATCAGAGGAACATAAAATTGATAACTGTGCTCATCCTTCTGAGCTTTAATTCCATTGAAGGTCAAGAAAGTCGAAGAAGTGGATGGTCAGGGAATCTCCTAGGCTGTGGAGAAGGAACCCTGATGGTCCAGCCTCTCTCTCTTAGGGGCTCTTTCATGTCCTTTCCTATCCCATTCCATTCACCTTGACAACCCATCCGATGCAATGTAGCTAAGCTATAGTAATCTGTGTGCCTTAGGTTCTTGGAAAGTTCATTCTCTTGAATAACCCCTTGGCTCTTGAATACCATAGTTAGTACCATTCCATACGGTAGGGAGATCTCCTTTCCCTCCAGCTTCTGCCATATAAAAAATCATCATTGCTGCCAGATTGATGGCTGCCCAGTTAGAACACTGTCCATAAAACAATGTCTCGCTCCGAGACATACTCAAACCGACCAGTTTTGGAAACAAGATTCTACTGCATATATTGTGTAATAATCTCAATTCTAGGGGTAGTTGATTGGCTCTAATTTCTTCAAACTCTGTTACATCCCTTCCTAACATCCTTGAAAGGGCTGCTGACCTATCACTATGCATGTCAGCTGCTAAACCAGTGATCGGGATGCTGAGGTTTCCGAGCTTTTGAAAGGTGAGATGAATCTTTTCCCTTTAACATTGCTTACTAAACCTCCATCCCCTCTAGCCAAATTGTAGAATTCTTTTACTAGGGCTGGATAGGTAGGAACATCAAGAGAACACAGCTTATCCCAGCCCATTTCCTTCAATTGTCTCCCGATTGAAAAACCTTCGGATTCAAATAGGTCAAAATCGATTCTTCATTGTGATGTCTTATCAGCTAGGTATCTACCTTTGTGGAAGATGTGTTGGGGGTCAGAATCTGTTGACGGCCGGAGGAGGGGCGACGGGACGACGTGCGGACCGCCCGTAGTTACCGGCGCTCCAACCACTGATTCTCTCCTTTTGGGTGCCATTGATCTTTGGAAAGGTTTCGATTTGGATGGAATTAGAGATGGGGAAGTTTTGGAAAATTTTGGAAGTTTGGTTAGGATTTGAGAAGTGATGAAGTGACGAGGGTCGACTCTGCCCTAATATTTTTGATTCCCAGGTGTCGACTCCCGCAAAGTCGGGTGTCGACTCCAAATCACAGTCAGCGCTCGAACTGAGAGCCGAGGTGTCGGCTCCAAGGTCAGGGACCGAACATCATTCTGAGGTGTCGACTCCACAAACAGAGAAAATTCAAAGATAAAAAAATCAATTCAATGACTGAAACTATTTTAATATAAAATTTGATAAAATTTTTAGTATTAAGGATCAATAGCTCAAGATCTAGATAATTTGTCCTTAAATAGTGAAGGGATATCAAGAAATTGATAGAAATTTAGATTCTCATTCCTTAATGTATCAAAATCAATCCATAGGGTCACATACCCTAATTCACCTCTAAGATAACAAAATCTCTCTTCACTCAAAGGTTTTGTAAATATGTCAGCTAATTGTTCTTCAGTATTAACATATTCAAGACAAATTTCATTATTGCTACATGTTCTCTTATGAAATGATATCTAATTTCAATGTGTTTGTTCTTGAATGTTGAATTGGATTTTTAGTTAGATTATTGCACTTGTGTTATCACATCTATAGGTGTTTTATCAAGTGTGATACCATAGTCTTCAAGTTGTCTCTTAATCCATAGGATTTGCACAGCAACTTCCAGCTGCAACATATTCTGCTTCAGCAGTAGATAATGCAACCGAATTTTGCTTTTTGCTAAACCATGAGATTAAGTTACTTCCTAAGAATTGGCATGCACCACTTGTGCTTTTTCTATCTAACTTACATCCAGCATAATCAGAATCAGAATATGCAATAAATTTAATGTTGAGTCTCTAGAATACCATAAACCTACATTTTTAGTTCCACTTAAGTATCTTAAAATTCTTTTAACAGCAATTAAGTGTGATTCTTTAGGTTCAGACTGAAATCTAGCACATAAGCAAACAGCAAACATTATATCTGGTCTACTTGCAGTTAAGTAAAGTAGGGATCCGATTATACCTCGATAATATTTTTGATCAACCTTCTTACCTTCTTCATCTTTGTCCAGCTTGCATGAAGGACTCATGGTGTTCCAAGGGGTTTGATTGATTCCATACCAAACTTCTTGAGCATTTCTCTTGTGTATTTGTTTGGTTGATGAAGATTCCCTCTTTGCTTTGTTTGATTTGGAGTCCTAGGAAGAAGTTGAGTTCTCCCATCATGCTCATTTCAAATTCCCTGCATTAACTTGCAAATTCTTGACATAGAAATTGTTAGTAGCACCAAAAATATCATCAACATATTTGAACTACTAATAAATCTTTCTTTTCTTTTCAAAAATAGTGTTTTATCGACATTTCCTCTTACAAAATCATTTTCAATCAGAAATTTACTTAATCTTCATACCAAGCTCTAGGTGCTTGTTTCAAACCATATAGTGCTTTGTGCAATTTAAAAACATGATTTGGAAATTCATGATCTTCAAATCCCGGTGGTTGTTCAACAAAACTTCTTCATTTATAAATCCATTTAAAAATGCACTTTTAACATCCATTTGAAATAAATTAAATTCATATGACATGCAAATGCAAGTAATATCTAATGGCTTCTAATCTAGCTACAGGTGCAAAGGTTTCATCAAAATCAATTCCTTCTTCTTGATTATATCCTTTTGCAACTAATCTAGCTTTGTTTCTAATTACTATGCCATTTTCATCTAGTTTATTTCTAAATACCCATTTTGATCCTATTACAGAATGATCTTTAGGTCTTTCCACTAATGTCCAACATTATTTCTAGTGAATTGATTTAATTCTTCTTGCATGGCTAACATCCAATTATTATCTTTTTCAGCTTCTTCAATAGTTTTGGTTCAATTTGAGATACAAATGCAAGATGATTATTGATGTTTCTCATGATGATCTAGTTCTTATTCCTTGAGATGGATCACCTATAATCAATTCCTTGGATGACATAGGCATATCTCCAATCTCTAGGTAGATCTATATCATTATGATTTCCATTAACAACATCAACACTAGGAGAATCATTATCTTTAGCTTCTTGTTCATGATCTGAAGATACATCAATATTTAATTTTTCAAGATCTTTTTCTAGAATGTTTGTATCTTCCTCATCATCAATCTTTTTAGAACTTGATGCTAAAGATTCATCAAAAACTACATGAATAGATTCTTCAACTATTAAGTTTCTTGTTAAATACTCTATAAGCTTTACTAGATGTTGAATATCCTAAGAATATTCCTTCATCAGATTTTGCATCAAATTTTCCTAGGTTATTTTTACCATTATTATGAATGAAACACTTACAACCAAATGCATGAAAATATTTATGTTGGTTTTCTATCATTCCATAGTTCATAAGGTGTTTTCTTTAATGATTGGCCTAATTAAAGCTCTATTTAGGATGTAGCATGCCGTGTTATAGCTTCTGCCCAAAAGTATTTGGTAAGTTTACTTTCACATAGCATGGTACGGGCCATGTCTTCTAGGGTTCTATTTTTTCTTTCAACTACACCATTTTGTTGCGGTGTTCTAGGTGCAGAAAAATTATGATTAATACCATTTTCATTGCAAAAACTTTCAAATAAGTGATTTTCAAATTCAGTTCCATGATCACTTCTTAGAGACACTATGGTAGTGTTTTTCTCATTTGTGACCTTTCTTGAAGAATTTCAAAATATGGAAAGTCTCATCCTTATGAGCTAAAAACATTACCCAAGTGTATCTAGAGTAATCATCTACAATCACAAGACCATATTTCTTTCCTCCTAGACTTGTGGTTCTAGTAGGTCCAAAAAGATCCATGTGAAGTAGTTCAAGTGGCCTAGAAGTTGAAACAATATTTTTAGATTTGAAAGAACTTCTAGTTTGTTTTCCAAATTGACATGCATCACAATTTTATTATTTTCAAAATCTAATTTAGGAAGTCCTTTTACTAAATCCATTCTAATTAGTTTTGAAATAAGGTGTGTGCTTGCATGACCTAATCTTCGATGCCACAACCAACCAATCTCATTATATTAGCATTATTAGCAACTAAGCAATGATTATTAGTAGACAAATTGTCTAAATCAATCAGGTATACATTGCCATTTCTATTTCCAATAAAAACAATGCTATTATCAATGGGATTAGAAACTGTGCATATAGAAGATTCAAATGATACTTTAAAACCTTTGTCACATAATTGACTAATGCTAATTAAATTATGTTTCAAACCATCAACATATAAGACATTTTCAATATATGTGGAGGGAGTTATTTGAATGTTACCAAACCCCAAGATTTGGCCTTTGCCATTGTCGCCAAATGTAACTACTCCTCCTCTTTTGCTTTCAAGGGTGATGAATTGATCCTTGTCACCCGTCATGTGCCTTGAGCAGCCGCTATCGAGATACCACTTTCTCTTTGATCTTTTGGCCGCAAGACACTCCTGCAAAATAATTAAGTCTTATATTTAGGTACCCAAGCTTTCTTGGGTCCTTCATGGTTAGTAGCATAAACAATTGTTCCTTTAGGAACCCATATTTTCTTTCCTTTACTATTTATCTTTTATTAGGTTCTTAAATTTTACATTCAAAATTTGTGTCCCTTTTTGTTACAGTAAAGCATGTAAAATTACTTTGGCCAGCAACAAAAATATTTTTCAATTTTTGTTTCAAAAGGTCTATATCCTAAACCAGCTTATCATATATAGCTCTTTGATTATTTAATAAATTAAGTTTAGTTGAACTTAAGTGAATTTATCAACTATGTTTTATATTTTTCAACTTCTTCTTTAGTTTATCATTTTCATTGGAAATTGATTCTTTTTCTTTAGTCAAATTTTTTTTCAGATTTAAGTTTCTTAACTTCATTATTAAGATTTTCCTTTTCTTCAATCAAAGTTAATTTTCATTTTTCAAAACTTATATTTCTTTTTCAAAATTTTGAAATCACCAACAAGTTCATTAAAAGCATCAAATAATTCATCAAAAGCAAATTCATCGCAAGGGTTTCAGAACTTACCTCATCTTGTCGTCCGCCATAAAGCAAATTTGCAACTCCTTTTGTTCTTCTTCGATGAAGATTCATCGCTGTCACTCCAAGTTGCCACATAAGCCTTCTTTTTCTTTTTGTAGGCTTTCTTCAATTTAGGACAATCATATCCTAAATGCCCCGGTTTCTTACATTCATAGCAAATCAAGGGGTCTTTCTCTTTTTCTTTGTCCTTGTCCTTTTCTTTCTTTTCTCCTTCCATCTTAGTTCCAAATTTCTTCTTGTGGAAGGGTTTCTTTCTCCTCATGAATCTTTTAAATTTTTAGCTAAGAGAGCAGTCTCTTCATCATCATCATCATCATCATCGCTGCTGCTCTCTTCTTCTTTTGTAGCTTTGAGGGACCCCACCAAGTACTGCTGCTATCACCGGGAGCATGGCCATGACACCAAGGAATACTGGCAGTTGAAGAATGAGATTGAGAGGCTAATCCAACGGGGCCGACTGAACCAATTCAGGAGGGCACCCGAGCCAGGACAAGGGGGTGACCGCCAGCCCGAGCTTTAGCAACCTCCTCCTCCAAATCCATCCGTAATCGGCCACATCAACATGATTGAAGAGGCCGGTAGTTCGAGCTCCAGAAATGATGGTGAAGGCTTGGTGCCAAAGAAAGCGCGAATGGGTGAGCTCTCCTTCTCCGACGATGATCTCCAAGGAATACAATTCCCACATGACGACGCATTGGTTGTATCTCTCAATTTAAATAACTATGATGTAAGTCGGATCCTTGTTGATAGTGGAAGCTCCGTGAATGTTCTGTACCTTGATGTGTTTGCCAAGATGAATTACTCATGGAAAACCTCTGAGCCGTGGAATCCACCCTAATGGGGTTCACCGGCGATGTTATCGTCCCAGAAGGGGTCGTAACCTTAATGGTTCGGGCAGGAACCTGGCCCCTTGTGGCCACTGTTCACATGGACTTCCTAGTGACCAAGCTTAGGTTGCCTTACAATGCGATATTTGGGAGACCCGACCTGATGTCCCTCAAAGCCGTTGTCTCCATCGCACACCTATCTATGAAGTTCCCCATTGGGCGGGGAGTTGGTGTTGTCCAAGGAAGCCAAACTATGGCTCGACAGTGTTTTGTCACTAGCCTTCAGTCCAAAATGCCTGAAGTTGATGGGCTGGATGCCCGGGAGGACTTCGCCGAGCAACAGGGAGAACAAGCCGAGGAACTAGAAGAAGTACTACTAGACGAGGCTCGTTCTGACCAAACCATAAAGATCGGGTCGCTGTTAAAAGGCGAATCCCGGCAGAAGCTGATGACTTTTTTCGAAGCAATGCCGATGTTTTCGCCTGGTCTGCCTCCGGCATGCCAGGAATCAGCCCCGAAGTTCTTGTCCACCACCTTAATGTGGACAAGATGTGTCGGCCCGCCAAACAAAAGAAGAGGAGTTTCGTCCCAGAGCGGCAGAGAGCTATTGAAGAGGAGGTTGATAAACTTATCAAGGCGAACTTCATTCAGAAGGTGAATTACCCAAGTTGGCTGTCAAATGTTGTCATGGTAAAGAAGTCGAACGGCAAGTGGTGGATCTGCATCGACTTCACCGACCTAAACAAAGCGTGCCCGAATTGATCAACTTGTGGATGCCACCTCGGGTCATCAAATACTGATGTTCATGGATGCTTACTCGAGCTACAACTAGATCCAGATGGCCCACGAAGAAGAAGAAAAGACCGCCTTCATAACCGACCGAGGTACTTACTGTTACCGTGTTATGCCTTTCGGCCTTAAAAATGCAGGTGCCACCTACCAAAGGCTGGTCAACAAAGTTTTCAAAGAGCAAATCAGCCAGAACATGGAGGTATACGTCGATGACATGCTGGTCAAAGCAAGGAAGCATCACAGCATGTCAAGGATCTCTCGGAGAGCTTCACGACACTCCGCAAATATTGGATGAAGCTCAACCCAACTAAGTGCGCCTTCAGCGTTAACTCCGGAAAGTTCCTCGGCTTCATGGTCTCCCAGCGGGGTATTGAAGCTAACCCCCAGAAGATCCAAGCTCTCCAGCAAATGGCGCTCCCGACGTCTATTAAAGAAGTCCAGCACCTAACTGGGAGAATAGCAGCCCTTAACCGCTTCGTGGCTCGTTCTGCCGAAAGATGCCTCCCCTTCTTCAAAACTCTCCGGTCGGCTAGGAATTTCCAGTGGACTTTCAAGTGTCAAAAATCTTTTGAAGATCTCAAGAAGTACCTTGGCTCTCCCCCCCTCCTCAGCAGTCCAAATCCTGGAGAGACATTATTCCTGTATGTGGCTGTCTCGGAAGGTGCTATTTGCTTGGTGCTAGTTAGAGAAGAAAATAAGGCCCAGAAGCCAATTTATTATGTCAGCAAACTGCTCCGAGACGTGGATATGAGGTATACCCAGATTGAGAAGATGGTGTTGGCCCTGATCACCTTGGTCCAAAAATTGTGGCCAGACTTCCAAGCACATTCTGTGATGGTCCTGATTGACCAACCCATCAAGGCGGTGGTCCACCGCCCGGAGACATCGGGAAGAATAACTAAATGGGCTGTCGAGCTGAGCGAGCACGACATTTGATTCCAGCCTCACCCAGCCATCAAAGCTCAGGTGCTAGCCGACTTCCTCCTCAAATGTACCATCCCGAAGGATGGCTCCACCCCTGACTCCCCCGAGAGCCCAAAATCTGATGCCTGGTGGCTCCTCCATGTCGACGGGTCGTCTAACGCCCATCACTCTGGTGCAGGCTTGGTCCTTACCAGCCCGAAGGGGTGACTTTTGAATATGGCATCCGCTTCTCCTTCCCAGCCTCCAATAATGAAGCTAAATATGAAGCTCTGCTAGCCGGTCTATGGATCGCCCGCAGCCTTAAGGTGGAGAAACTTAATGCCTTCACCGACTCTCAGCTGGTGGCAGGTCACGTGCGAGGGGAGTTTGAGGCCTGAGAACCAAACATGATCCGATATCTCCAAGAGGTTCGAAGCCTGCTCTCCCATTTCCCTGAATTTGAGGTCCTTCAGATTCCTAGATCCGAAAATGCCCGTGCCAACCTATTATCTCGTCTGGCAACTACGGAGTCAATGGATGCTGAATGGAAATTTCATCTTGAGATTTTGGAGAGACCTAGTATTGCGAAAGCTGATCGAGTGATGCAAGTTAAGGCTGAACCATCATGGTTTGACCCATCCTGAAGTACCTTAAAGAAGGGTCGCTCCCATCCGATAGGAGAGAAGCTAGAAGGCTAAAGCTGCAAGCTACCCACTATGTGTTGATTGATGATCAGCTCTACAAGCGGTCCTTCTCTATGCCATTGCTCAGATGCCTTCACCCGTCTGAAGCTGATATTGCCTTCAGGAGGTACACGAGGGGATTTGCGGCAACCATCTGGGGAGCCGATCCTTATGCCACAAGGTGCTGCATCAAGGTTACTATTGGCCAACCATGCAAAAGGATGCGACGACCTTGTCCGAGCTTGTGACCCGTGCCAAAGACACTCCAGTATTCAGAGGCTCCCCTCTGCTAGCCTGGTCCTCATTTCCTCCACTTGGCCCTTTGCCAAGTGGGGAATGGACATTCTCGGCCCATTTCCACTCACCACGGGGCAGCGGAAATTTTTATTCGTCGCCATCGATTACTTCATCAAATGGGTCGAGGCAGAGGCAGTTGCTCAAATAATTGAGGCTCGAGCCAAGGACTTCGTGTGGAAATCCATCATCTGCCGCTTCGGCCTCCCACACACCATCGTCACTGACAACGGCTAACGAAGCAGCCAAAGTAACCAACCGAACCTTGCTACAAAGGATCAAAGCTCGACTCTCCAGAGCCTGAGGCAGGTGGGTAGACGAGTTGCACCATGTCCTATGGGCCTACCACACCACCCCGAGAGTGCCCATAGGCAAGACCCCATTTCAAATGGCCTTCGGCACAGAGGCCGTCATCCCCGTGGAGATAGGACTCCCTTCCCTGCAGGTGGAAAGCTACTTGGAGGAAGCCAGTGACGAGCAACTCCGTGCCAACCTTGACCTGGTAGAGGAGATCAGAGAAAAAGCTCGGATCAGAATAGCTACCTACCAGCAAAGAGTGGCCCGTTACCACGCCTCCAGAGTCAAAGGAAAAGCTTTCTTGTTAGGTGACCTCGTTCTACGAAAAGCATCTGTCTCCAAACCGCTGGAGCAAGGGAAGCTAGCTCCAAACTGGAAAGGCCCCTACCAAGTAGTAGAGGTCATCAGACCCGGGACCTACAAGCTGCAAGATCTAAGAGGAAGATCCATCCCTCAGACATGGAATTCAGACAATCTCCGCAAGTATCATCAGTAGGGTACACCCTCTATAGGCTCGCCTTCTTAAATTTTTGTTGGCATATTGTTTCATAATTTATGGCATAAATCATCGCAAATTATATCACCAAAAATTGTGAAGAAAAATAGATGCTGCTTACCAATCCTCAGCACGACCGAGTTATCTATTTAAACAGGAAATCTCCGAACCTCGGTTGGCCAAGCAACTGATCTTCGAGCCTCAGCTGGGCCGAGCAACTGATCTCCGAACCTCAGCTGGGCCGAGCAACTAATCTCCGAACCTCGGCTGGGCCGAGCGATGGATTCTAAAGCCCCGGCCAAAATTGGAGTGCATAAAGCTTCGGCTAAAATCAGAGTGCATAAGTCCTGGAAAAAACTGAAGCACGCAAATCTCCGAACCTCAGCTGGGCTGAGCAACTAATCTCCGAACCTCGGCTGGGCCGAGCAACTAATCTCCGAACCTCGGCTGGGCCGAGCAACAAATCTCCAAACCTCGGCTGGGCCGAGTAACAAATCTCCAAACCTCGGCTGGGCTGAGCAACTGATCTCCAAACCTTGGCTGGGCCGAGTGATGGATTCTAAAGCCCCGGCCAAAACCGGAGTGCATAAAGCCCTGGCTAAAATCGGAGTGCATAAGTCCTAGCAAAAACTGAAGCACACAAACCTCGATCGAAACTGAAGGACTTCCGAATAGTCCCTAGAGCTTCAGCCGGTTCGATGAATACACGTCGTGCAATGTCGTCAGCGGGTGCAAATTCTGCGCCTTTAGCAAATCCCTAAAGGCCTCGACAGTCCCTACACGGCCGCCTAAGAACCCAGACAAAGTCGGGGAACCTCTCCTACTACTAAATCCCCGAGCTAACCGAGCAGTGTCCCTGTGCCTTATTGCCTAAGCGTCTATCTCGTTCTGCAAACGAGATCACGATTTACCACATAAGCCCATGGGACCGCCCAGGTCTCCCTTTGGCTCGAACAGGGACAAACAGTTTTCCTTTTTATGGACCAAACGACGGTCTCAGCAGGGAACAAGAGATTGCCAAAAAACAACCTCACTCTTTATTCATTATAGAGAAAGTACAAAAAGAAAAAGTGAAAAAATGGCCTTCACAGAGGCCTACTGTCTCCCCCCAGGAGCTGCCGGATCCTTCATACATCGAGTCAGCTCGGCGACTTGCTGACAGAGGGATGCTATCACCCCCTCCTACCGGTCAATGACCCGGTGGAGAGCCTCGGCCTCCCTCACAAAAATGGCGAGAAACTCCTCAACCGACTTCTCGAGCTGCTCATGGCCTGCTAGAGCTGACGCCAGGGCCATGCCATCGACAGTCACAGAGGAACGGCTCCCTGGGAGCCCCCACGGCCATTGCTAACAACGCTCGATTCTTCGGACGATTGCCCTTCACCCTGAGAAGCCATACCCACTCTCAGGAGCCATCGAGAGGCTAACCGAAAGAATGACAAACACTGACATCCCTCTCGTCCATATTTATACCCCGTCTGGCGAGTACCTCGAGCAGTCGGGTCATTAATCCCGACCCATGAGAATCTGCCATGTGTCACCGCTTAGGCTGGTGCCCACAGGAAGTGAAGAGTCACCCCCCCCTTCCCAAGGAAAATCGGTAAACGTCGATGAATTACTCAAGAATCCCCCTCCTTCTCTGGAAACTGGGTTCCTTCCGATCAGTCGGGCCCTCACGGAGTAAATGTTCTTGAAACCCCATCGAATTTCCTCAAATCGACCACCCTTCGAGAAGCGCGAGGACGCATGAACAGCTGACACTAACTCGCTTCCCTCGGAAACCACCAAAATAGAAATATTGGGCATCCCCATGCACCGCTAATTTCGCTTTGGCAGTCCGCGCCGAATCTCATAGGAACAAAACGTCAGAGCGATATCTCCGAACCTCGGCAGGGCCGAGCAATAAATCTCCGAACCTCGGCTGGGCCGAGCAATAAATCTCCGAACCTCGGCTGGGCCGAGCAATAAATCTCCAAACCTCGGCGAAAGTCAAGGAATGTGTTCTACTGCTAAGAATCCCGGCAAAAGCCGAGGAATTCTTCCCACTATCAAAGACCCAGCGTAAGGCCGAGACGTATGTCTCGTTATCACAAATCCCCACCAGACCAAGCGATCTCCAAAGTTCCATCTGAATTCGGGCAGCTTATAAGCCCCGACTAGGTTGGGTAGCGCAAAATCCTCGGCCAAGAACGAGCAATATCTCTGGAACTTGTCCTACATCAAGAAAGATACTATCTGAAAGCTCAGACAAACCAAGCAGCTTCTTAAACACCAAGATGAGGTTAGTGCCTCGCGGTGCTTTGGTAGAGGTAAAGGACCTCCCTTTGCCGAAAAGAGACATACGAGCTCTCTTCAAAGAAACACCTGTTTCAAAATCATGCCTACTGCGTGAGTCTGCACGACCGCCTAGGTCTCCCCTCAAACAGGAACAGACGGTCTCCCCTACTGAGAACCGAACCGCAGTTTAGGAAAAAAATAAAGCGGCGAAGTATGTTATGACACGGGAGCAACAACTCTCGGCACAAAAGAAATAGAAACCAGGAGAAAGGGCAAAACTTTCTTTATTTCATTACCAGTGAAATGAATTACAACCGCCTACGAGGCCTTACAAGTGCGTTGAAACATAGGAAATAAAGATGAGTACATAGCTCAACCGAACTACTCCAGACAGCTTCGGGTGACAATGATGCTTCGGCATCCAATCCAACAAGTCAGATAAGCCACGAACTAGTCAGCTCGCGCCGATAATGAGCGAATGACTCCGCCCGACTGTTGCAACCAGCTTCAATTAATAATGATATATCGGCATCCGGCCCGATATCAGAGAAATCAGAAAGGGTGGACGGGCTTTGTCCCAAACCACCCAACCGTAGGGCCCTCCGACGAGTGGAAGGAAAGCTCGTGGACCCTGATAACGGGGCACTCCCCCAAATTTAGTGTGTACCGCTAGCCATTGCTCAAGTCAATAGGCAATGTACTAGCGGACAACACACCATCACCCCCTCCTCACGTGGCAAAAGATCCCCGGGCGGACAAGCCCAGGAATCTGGACCAGGGGAGGAGGAGAAATTCACGCAAGTCATGGGGAGCACGCGTACACTTCCTACCCTGCGTCCCCGAGGGTGAACCGCAAAGGACATACAGGAAGCACATGTGCGCTCTCCATGCAATCTCTGCGAACCTCCTGTGCGCTCTCCATATGATCTCCAAAACTCCTTTCTTGAGGACGAGCCACCCTCTGGCGGCTCCTTCATCACCACAGCTATTTGGAGGATGACGACTTGCAGAAGGAAAGCTTTGTCCTCCTGCTCTAAGCCCTAGAGAAATAGGCATTGTGTGTACCTCCACAATTCACAGAAAAGAAAACTTTGGGATGGCCCAACACAGCCC
Source organism: Calamus simplicifolius (assembly GCA_900491605.1). Classification (NCBI taxonomy): domain Eukaryota; kingdom Viridiplantae; phylum Streptophyta; class Magnoliopsida; order Arecales; family Arecaceae; genus Calamus; species Calamus simplicifolius. Next base: position 327,590 of record UESW01004061.1, on the reverse strand, counting down.
TCTTTCCCCTTTTTATAGGCAAAGATGAACCGAGAGCAGCTATCAGAACAGAAAGCCCCAAGATTCAAAACGCCTGACCCACGCCACCACGTGGCCTCCTGAAATGAAAACAGCGCCCCACGTTATGCGCCAAGCGCGTCGCCCGAGCCATGATGCATGCCAAAAGATTTTCTTTGATCCCGGATCATGAGCTTTAAATATAGAAAACCATCCATCGATCTTACAGGTACTGGCAGATCTGGGGGATCGTCCCATGAAAATGACATCCTCCAATGGCAAATAAGCGCTTACACTACACGCTAAAGTAGCATGCATTGGAAAAGATTGACATAGCAAAGGTCCCTCGGAAAGTGCCGGGGCAACCTTTGCTGGCTGCAGAGCCGTACTACCTACTTCGGTGAAACAAAAATCGACCTGCCTTGGAAAAGACAAAGCACTGACAGGGGTAATAAAGAAGCGCGAAGGCCAAACCCTCCCTTTACCGAAAAGAGTAAAGGGGTGACAGCGAGGATTCAACAAACCCCCCTACTCGGGGACAAATTCCCCTCTTTTCATCGAAGGCACGATCACGGTTTGGCCACTGATAAGGCAGACTACCCCAGTCCTAGCCAGGGTGCTTCTGTGGTTTCTGGTCCCGTCCAGCCGACCTACCACATTTCTCGGCTCTAGCCGAGCTATCTCATCTCTCGGCCTTAGCCAAGCTATTTCATCCTTCGGCCCCAGCCGAACCATTGCATCATTCGGCTAAAGCCGAATTGAATCGTCTCTCGACCTCCTTTTGTGCCAAGCTGTGTTGTCGCTCGACTCCTTCGTCGGGGCTATCTCTATGCTTGGCCTCGACCAGGATTGTTGGCCCAGATGACAACCCAAGAGGGGGGGGTGAATTGGGTTCTTTAAAAATTAGCCTTTTAAAAATGTTTGCTTTATAAGAATGAAGGCAATAGCAATGCAATACAAAATGCAATGAATAAAATAGAGATAGAGAAAGAGTCAATGGAAGCATGGCAAACACAAAGATTTTATAGTGGTTCGGTGTATCCAACACCTACGTCCACTCCCAAGATTTACTTGGGTCCACACTATAATCACCCTAGATTACAGCAGAGTTGTTTTACAAGCTCACAACTCAAACTTGTTGTTTTCCTGGGATCACAATGAACCCAGCTGGTTTTCAAGGGCTCACCAGCACAAAACCCTAACCCAAGCTTTACCAAGCTTGTACCAAGGTAAGACTACCTCAACTAGTTCAATCCCCCAGATTGAACTAGACACAAGGAATAAAAGTATTGTTTTTCAGTTACAAAGCTCCTCAATGAGCAGATAAACAAATATATAAATGAAGTTTAGAAAAGCCTGATTTGCAATTGGTTGGCTTTGAGCTTTTCTTCTTTTCTTCTTCTCCTTGCTGGATTGAATCAAGCCTCAGCTCCGATTCTTCACAGTTGAAGCAGTTGAGAAGATTTGGGCTTTTTCTTCCTTTCTTTGAAAGTTGAAAATCTTTTGATTTGCTCTTGAATAGCTCTTGGATTTTCTTCTGAAGCTTCCTTGGATTGTTGAGCTTGAGCACAGAAGGAGCTTCCTTTGATTTCACACTTTTCTTTCACTCTATTTTGAATCATGGATTTTTTCAAATGAAGCTCTGTTTTTCTGATTTTCTTTTCTTTTCTCTTGAAATGAATATCTCTCTATTTGTATATGTTTGATTTGAAAACGGCTTCTCTATTTATAGATTCTGCAAAAATATAGCCGTTAGAAACAAAGAAAATAGCCGTTAATTAAAAATCTTACCGTTGACGCTGAGTTGGCATTCGGAAAAATTTTGCCCAGATTTGCTGGAGTCGACTCATGCTTTCCGCGAGTCGGCTCGAGGTCGTGATACCAAAAATAGAAATATTCAGAAAGTTATAGGGTCGACTCATCAAAAGTAAGTGTCGACTCCTGACAGTCGGGGGTCGACTCATGAAAAGTTGGGGGTCGACTCGCGAAGTGCTCAGAAAATACACCTCTGGTGTCTGAGCGGAGTCGACTCGCACAGTCATGGAGTCGGCTCGACAGAATCGGGGGTCGACTCAAGAAATTGCATGGGTCGACTCGAGACAGACAGTCATTTCTGTACTCTGAGTGGAGTCGACTCTGAAACTCAAGAGTCGGCTCCGGAACGTATCAAAAATCAGAAAGTTTTCTGATTGACTTTAAATTCGTTCCAGATTCATTTTAAATCAATATTTTGACTTGAATATAATAAAATTGACATTAGGAATCAATTCAAGAAATGTTCCAAAAACTCATTGATTAAATATTAAGTATAAATTTCTTTTTGAAAGCTTAAACATTGAACATGAAGTTACTTTCAATTTGATTAAAGTTATACTTTAACATTCTCATTTATTCTAAATAAATTCATTGCTCATGTAAATAAACTCATTACATCATTTAATGTACACATGGCTTTTGGTAATCATCAAAATCAATAAGATAGATTGGGGCATGTAATTTTCAACAATCTCCCCAACAATCTCCCCCTTTTTGATGATGACAAAAACATTGAGTTTATGCATGATTGATTCGTGAATTTATTTTGATTTCATAGTTAGGCTTAGGCTCCCCCTGAATGAGGTAGCTCCCCCTATGAAACTTAATAAATATCCCATCTCATTCATTCAATCATTTTAATATCATTTGATTAATCAATTTCCCATATGCATATACAGTTATAAAACTATAAAACTCTCCCCTTTTTTGTTATCAACAAAAAGGTAGAGAAGCAATAAACATTATTATTCATTCATTCAAGATTTGATTTAACAAATCATTCATTCATTGATAATAGGAAGAAATACATTGAGTATTTAAAAAGATTTCATTACATCAAAGTGTCTAATACATCAAAGTGTCTAATACATTGAAACCAAAATGTAAAACAACATTAACTTCAATACATTGCAAGGACTGAGTATCTAATACATTAAAAGTGAGTCCTAACAATCCTAGTCAAATGATCTAAATATTTTTCATTCCATCTGTTTGTATCTTCACATAGTCCTTCAGTCTCTCATCACAAAGTGCAAGCAGTCAAAATTTTATCTTGGAGTTCAGCATTGCATTTAGCATAAGTTTCACCATCTCCGCAGACATCTTTAAGTTCTTCAAATATGTTCTTTAGATCTCCACTTAAAGATCTGAAGAAGTGCTGAGGGTTGATTCTATTTTGGTGATTCGGTCATCCAAAGAGTATAGAGTTTCCTTGAGATTCATAAACTTGTTTTCAAACTCTGATTTTAATTTTCTGACTGATCATCAAGAAGGCCTTTGAGTTGCCTTAATTGAAGTTCTAGTGAAGCCAACTGATGAAGATGAAGCTTGATCAAACAATGGAGCAGGGGTAGGAGCAGGAGCAGAAATAGGAGGGCTCGGAGGTGCAGGCGAAGAGTGTCTAACCGATGGTCCCGATGCCTCAGCATCCGCTGCTCTTTCCTCTATCAAACCTTTCCTTTCCCATTTTTCGTTCTTCTTAACAAATCCCATCCTATGTATAGTGGCCAAGCTGTAAAAATCTGTGTGTCTCAAGTTCCTCATAGGCTCACTATCAGAAATGACAATCCCTTGGCTCTGGAAAATTTTAGTGAGGATCATGCCATAGGGCAAGCTTGATTTTCTCTTACCTCCACAGTCGGCAATATACCATAAAATCATACTAGGAAGGTTAATGGGTTTACCCGTTACAATTGCATCCATCACAAAAATATCCCTTTCTGACACATAATCGAATCTCCCAATTTTGGGGAAAAGGATTCTACTACAGATGTTGTGGAGCAGTCTCAGTTCTAAGGATAACTGATTGGCAAAAACTTCCTCAAAACCGACAACTCCCGGTTAAGTAGTCTAGACAGTGCTGGGCTTCTGTCATCCGAAGAAAATGTAGAAGTTCCTGACATGGGTAGATCCAACAATCTTGAAAGCAGCTCTACAGTCACTGAAATTCGGTTTCCTCTAACAATGCTTATAAGACCATTATCTCCTCTAGATAGATTCTTATAAAATTCCTTGACAAGGGCGGGATAAGTAGGGCAATCTAAGGAGCAGATCTTTTCCCAACCCATCTCTATCAACTGTCTTCCCAAAAGAATCCCTCAGCCTCAAACAATTCAAAATCTACTTTTCTCCCCGTAGTTATGATTCTATCAGCGAGTCTATCTACCTGAGAAGGAGCTGTAGATGTGTTGAGAAATTATTGAAACATAATTGCCCCAAATTTATTGATTTTGATGATTCCCAAAAGCCATGAGTATCTTAAAGAATACAATATGTTTATCAAAACCTTGAGCTTATTCAAATTGAAAGGAATGAACTTTCAATAGTTATATCAAATGAATTTTGAACTGTTAGAAAAAGAAGTTTCAAGTTGTATGCTCAAAGGATTTCAAAAAGGAATTTTGATACATTATATTTCAATCGATGAATTCTTGAAGCATGTCTTGAATCCATGTTAAATGCCATAATTAATGTATTCAAGTCAAATTTATATTTTAAATTTAATTGGGACAAGTTTTAAAGTCAATCAAAATATTTTTCTGATTTTTGTATCGGTCCCGAGCCGACTCATGAGTTTCCGAGTCGACTCCCCAGTTTGCCTGAACTTCTCGAGTCGACCCTTGGTTTTCAAGAGTCGACCCCTGAATTCTTGCGAGCCGACTCCTGTCTGTGCGAGTCGACTCCGCTCAAACAATAGAACCCATGTTTTTTGAGCACTTCTCGAGTCGACTCCCCATTTTCCTCGAGTCGACT